>JAHZMU010001960.1:0-19968 GCA_027743725.1 Rambutsinella grinnellia | reverse complement strand
GGTTTGAATAAGCACACATGCACTTCCTTCCCGTAGAATAAGTCAGATCGGAAGTGACTTGATGTCAGGCACATTTAATAAGAAATGTCTTACGGTTAAACGCTCAAGCTTTCAGCTACATTAGCTCAAGGTGATTTATCATGTTCAATTAAAATGCTCTAGTTTCATATCTCTTCTAAGCTATTCCATCCTGTTCATTGGCAATTGCAAGTTTTTCTTTTGAGGAAAAAAAGATAGGAAATACTTGATTCGGAATGTGACAAGCGTTTCTTGTAGAGAGAGAGAAAAAAGTCGAAATTATAAAGTTTGAGGAGAGGTCGTTACTATATCTTGAAAAAAATATTTCATTCCATCCCCAAGTGTGTGTGGGTAAACAATGGCCCACTTAATTGCTTTTACACTCGTTTGCACTCACAAGAAATGTATGCAACTCGGATGGCAATCAAGTCTCACCCTGTGAGAAGAGTAAATACTATTTTTTCTCTCTCCTTTTTCATTGATTTCACTTCTATTTGTAATTCAAAAAAGCTTTTCACTCCGCCAGCTTTTCCTCCGAAAAAAAGTCTGAGTCAGGATGGAAAAGAGAGAGGTGGATTGAAACGCAATTATTATTCCGGGCGGTGTATACTTGGAAAAAAGGTACTTTATCACAGCCCTCATCATCAACAATCACACTCGCGTTCTAAAAAAATGAAAATATTTGACACTTTCTCCCGAAACAAAAACGTTACTTATTTCAATAAAAAATAATGAATTCCTTTAAAGAAAACTTTATATTCTATAGATGCCATGAGAGAGGTATAGCTAACCCATGCATTCTAATAGTATTCAACGTTCTTTCCGCTTTTTTTTTTGTAATGACACCAAAATAAACGCTTTAGAGACAAGGAAGTGCTTATGTCTCACATGTGATCTGATCCATCAACCCTACCAAATCAAAACTACTTCCCTCCCCATCATATTTATGAATGTGTGAATGGATTACGAATTGGGATGAAAAAATAAATCCATTTATGAGCATAGCTCCGCACACCAAAAACTGAATAAAATTGTTGGAATGATACGTGATGCGAAGAGGATTCTATTTAAGAGAAAGTTGAATGATGGTGTGGATTCCCTGATTGAATCTTGAGAGATAAAAGAGTTTGGAAAGAGTACCAAAACATACTTGATTATCATACGGGAAAAAAGAACCACATATGACAAGGCAATTTAGAATCTCGATTTCATCTCAAGTAAATAAATGTAAGCAGGGTAAAAAGTTCTCGTGTTCCAGAAAGCCCACATTTCTGGAAGAAATATATTTTTTATTCCGAGCAGATGTAAAGGAAGCGAAAGACTAAAGGAAAAATATTCACAAGCAGATGTAGCTTAGCGAGAGTCTCAACTGAAGAATAATATAAAAGGCTCTGAATTATTTTTTTTACTTTAGTCTCTTTTTTCTCTTGCTCTTTAGGAGCGGCGAAAGTAAACAAAAGTTTCACATGAATATTTATTCATAGTGGCTGATGATAAGAAAGGAGAAGTGATTCAAAAAAATTCACTCAGTTCACCGCTTTTTTATATTCCTTTTCAGGAAAAAGGTTTTTAGAAATGGGGAGGGATGAAATTGGATATTTTTAAAGGGGAAAAGGCCCTGAATAATCTTGAGTTTTCCGTTTTGTGAGTAAACACTGTCCACACATGGCCAACCGGTTTCCAACTGGCCAATAGTGAAAGCAGCGAAGCATGGGAAAGAACCGGGAGAGATGAAGTGGTTACTTTTCCAAGAAAATAGAGAGGGCTCTTGTTATTCCCAGTGAAAGTCAATTCTCACATTTTTACAAAAGATCTTGTTGATACGACGAAAATAAAGTGTAAGCAAAGGTGAGTTAGCTAATGTAAGGATAACAAAGGATGTGTATGGCCCCACTTATTCACCTTTTTTATTTGGCAGAATAAAAAAGTTGTTAGTCCTTTTCCTCTCCGCCAACTTGCCTTGTCCATAATGCATAGGTTGAATGTTGATTTTCGGCTTAGTTTCCTCTCTCAGAGTGGAAGAGCTTCGCCAAATTTTCCAGTTCGAGATGACTTTTTTCCTTCTCAAGTTTGAAAGGAGAGAGAGAAAAAAAAGTAGAAAAGTAAAAGAGGTTCGCTTCAAGTGCTCGCATGATTGCTCACCCGAAAGTCTTGGGAAGGGAAACCAGTCGGGTGGAGAATGAGCCAGTGCTTTGCACTGTTTTAGCTCTGTGAAAAATTAAATTTTTCATTCTAACCAGAGAAATTGCTCATTGAGCAGGGCTCACGGGATGATAGTTCTTTAGAGTGATAAGCCCTTCTTGTGGTAAACTTTTGAATCTCGATACTAACATAAATACATGCATATATAAAACTTACTATTTATTACTTTCACTCTTGGACATTTCCCTTTATTTCAAGTGCGAGAAAGTCACCAGCTTTTCCATAAAGCTCTATAACCAACTCATTCTTAAATGCATATAAAGGCCTTTCTTTACTTTGCCTTTTTTAGATGGCTTCCTTTAGAAAAAGTGTAACTTTTTATTTTACACTTTATATTTTTTACGGCAAGATCTTGTAGAAAAAATTTATACGCTTTTTTATTCAGAGGAAACTAAAGAAAAAAGGGTGGAATGCTCGACAAGTAGAAAATTATGCCATTTCTGGTTTGCGTTTTTGCATTCTTTATCATCATTACCTCCGTTTTCCTTACTCACCTCCTTCCGCCGTGATGACTTTGGGAGGAGAAAAATGTAAAATGGTAATTTGAGGCAGTGAAAAGGAGAGCCTCTGAAGCGGAATTGAATCACAGCATCGGAGAGAGAAGGGGGAAGAAGAGAAAACACATATTTTTATTTACATCCTATTCCTCCACTCTATAATTTTTAATGGGGACTCTCCTGACTTATGAATGAGGTTGATGTTTCGCTTCCTGTTTTCATTTTTCCTTTTCTTTTTAAAGAAATATATGAAACGTTATTGAAGAAGATAATGGAATATTTATGGTTGCGAAAAAAGTGTGTTTGTTCCAGGAAGTCATTATTTAATTATTCAAGGTATGATCTCGAACGGTTTTCTAATTCAAATGAGGAGGAGGAAAAGAAAGCAAGCAAAGAAATCTAACGAGTTATTCTTATTTACACATAAAATAAATTAAAGTGATTGAATTATGCGTTTAATTTAAACGTATTTAAAGTTTGAGAGGAGAACTCCCACTTACAATTTTCCCTTTGGGGGAAAAGATGTAGAAAAATAGTTTGAAGTTGTGTGAGCGTGACGATTCCCATTTTTTGTGTTTGATGCCTTTCACATATAAGCGAGTGAAGGTATCCTATTAAAATGGCTTCACATTTCTCCTCACTAATCGAAAAAAGACACAAGGGAAGGAGCTCCGTTTCGCATATTAATTCTCTACAATTATTGAGGAAGGTGCAATGCAGCACTTTTTCCTTTAATTGTGTTTTGTGCCCCTCTCCCACTGTCACTCTGAAACAATAGGGAGAGAGAGAAAAAAGGGAGAGAAAATTAAGAAAAGAAGAACAAAAAAGGAGTAATGATGCCGCGGTTTGTTCTCTTAGACAGATCAGCCTAAAAATGTAATGAACGATCAAGAAAAAGGTTTTTCCCTTCTGACAAGGAAAAAGTTGTAAAGTAAGCAGCACTCTGCCCCATCCACAAGCTAACATCCATCTCATCTGCCAGTTGGAGAAAGGACATTTTTTAAAGAGAAAGCTCCACTTCATCCTACTTATTGTCATTATCGGGATACAACTCTAATGATAATGGAGACTGGCTAGTATTTAGCATAAAGTTAGAGAAAAAATATACACTTCACCTCTCTCTCTTCTTGAGCAAGTTTCTCTTCACACGATAAAAAAAATAATAACAGGGCGGAAGCTCAACTTCTGAGATAATAGGGGCGACAAGGAGTTGGTGGAACGCTTAATTCCAAGGATGTTGAGCGGGAAAAGGAGGAAAATGAAGTTTTTTGTTGACTTCGTCATTTCGCCTTTGAAACTTTTTTTCTTAATGACGGTAATATTTCCTAGCCGACACGACAGGTCATTAGAACAGAGGAATGGGTAGGAGTAGAAAAATACGTGGAGTCTTCCAAATTATAAAAATATGCATAGATCATATAACACCCGAGTCAACTATGATTGGAGAGGCAGCAGTTTATCAAATAGTTTTGTATAAAAAAAATTATATACTTTTTCTTCTATAAATCTCACTACTTTTACTAAGCAAATTGGTGCAACCAAAATCTTTAATGGTTTCAAGTCATTTAAAAATCTTGCCAATCAGCAGCAAAAACTTGAGGGAATCGCTGACGATAATTATCAAAGATGAAAGCATTTTTTTGTAGAAGAGAAATTCGATCAGTTTTGTGCCCGTGCTGCTTTTTATTTACCCAAAGCTATTATTCTGGACTGGATAACTGGGAAGCTATTTAATGTTTCCATTAGGAAAATACAAAGTTTACGTAAAAATACGTCCACAAATAAGCGAAGTTGATGGGAGCCAAGCTGTTATTCCAAGTTGTTCGACGGTGGCCCATCCCCCAAAATAAAAAGGCCAAAGAAGGCCATTTTTTCTCCGTTCAACGCGGAATGCAATTACGCCATTGTTTATTCTACAGATGGATTTCCAACTAATATAAACATATCGGGGGGAAGGGAAGTGGTCTCCTCGAATCGTCAACATCCCATCGTCACTTTCCATTCGAAGTTAGAAACTGCACACAACTCTGATCTACATAATAATAGATTGGACGGGACATCATCAATATTTTCATTTCCTCGTAAATGAAAACAAAACACATTTAGCTCAACACTTGCCATTACAGATTCCTCCTAACCACTATCGAGACCTGAGGGAGATGGAGGAAAAACAAGCCTTTCTCTCTTTTTACTACAAACAAAAACATCAATATATGAAGAAAAGGAGGAAGACTTATAAATTATAAAAATATATTGGATATTGGCCAAGTCCACTTGAGGCTTAAGGTAAAAAATTAATAATTCAAAATAAAAACAGAACGGCAAAAGTGGAGCGGACAAACAACAACTTATTTAAAAAAAAATATTTTGTTGCTCTCCCAGTATTTGAGGCTTAAGGTAAAAAATTAATAATTCAAAATAAAAACAGAACGGCAAAAGTGGAGCGGACAAACAACAACTTATTTAAAAAAAAATATTTTGTTGCTCTCCCAATATTATCCTTTAACAATTTAATGTTTCAAGTATTTTTCTTCTCTCCTCGTCCCACCAAAAGCTCCTTCATTACTTCCATATTTTGCTTATATAAACAACTTTTGCCTGTCCATTTATCATTCATAACTATTGAGCATTTTCTCTACGATGGAATGGCAGAGAATTGTCAATAAAAAGTGTGTTGTTTTCTCTTAATTTAAAATACATAAAAAGTGTATGATGCACTCTAGTTGAGGAAAAGCAACCCAGTTTATTTATTATACCAAGATGGAATGAAGACAATACTATTGTCTTGGTCTTTTTGAGTAAAGGAAAAAATTTAAATTAGTATTGACACTACAGAAACTTGTGGGGGAAACGTAAACGAAAGTAAAGCATTTAACAAGGATGACTGTTGTCTATTTACTCTGACATTATAAACACCGGAGACGAGAAAGAGCTCCGAGGACAACGGTATTAAACAACAAGCATAACCTAATAATAAGCCCAGTCCCTGTTTATATTTGTGTAAATAAACTAGTGTAAAATGGAAGGGAGAGGAGAATCCTTGAGAAATCGCCGCTTCTCTTCTCTCTCTCTCCTCTCCTCAAAGTATAATCAATATGTAACATCAGTTGAGTATATTTTTAAAAGCTATTCGAAAAGTTGTCAGAGTTTTACTTCCTCTTCCAGGAGACTATGATGTTTATTGTTGTTTTCATTTCCATCTGTCTCTGTGTGCCTGTGGTGGAGGTGGGAAACTCTATTTTGTTTGTATAATTTAGATGGAGATAAACAATAGCTTTGTGGACAGTCAGGAATCCTAATGCAAATAGTAATTGGAGGCTTTCACAGAAGGCGAAATGGGAAAAATACTTTTTAAAAGACCTTCTTCCTACCTTCCTGTTCTAGTTGGAAAAGAAATGTAAATAATCCATTTCTCTTCCTGATCAACAAGAATTAAATGGAAGGCAAAAATTAAATCTTCTTTAAAGAACTGCATTTACATAGCAAATTGCTTATAATAATTGTGATGGTTATTAAACTCGTTTTAATCATTCCCTCATATATTTTCTTTTGTCTCGAGTAAACAGGATATGGAAGGGCCTACGTTAATTTTATAGCTTTATTTGTATTTGTTTTCCTCCACTCGTATTCGTTTCTCTCCCCAAATATTGCATCACGAAGGTTCTCATCCTCTTTATGAGCCCCATCAAGGAGAGAGAAAAAAATGTTGGCGTTTGTTGTTGCTTACTTGAAACAACAACAAGTTCACGTTTTCAGACTAGGTGCAGGGGAACTCTCTCCCAATTCATGTCTCACTCTCACAAGCGGACTTTTGAATATGTACACAAAGAAATATCTCGTTTGTTATTTTAGCCTCCCTTCCCATCTCTAGCTAGACTGTTGCTGTAATGAACAACAACAACAAGAGAGAAAAACAAGAGGAGAAAGAGAGGCGAACCCTTTTTCCACTCTCTCCAGAAATAATACGAGACGAATTGTAAAAACAGAATAATTTTTTCCCTCTCTAAGAATATCCTTATTGCAATTGAGCACATGGAACCTCCTATTTATTCTGTGTAAACAAACGCGAGAAAAGTCTGGAGATGATTTCTCATTTTTCTACAATGAAAATTACCAACAAAAGTTATTCCAAATTATTTTCATTTAAGCCAGCTGCAGTTAGCTCAAAATGATAATACTTTTTGTTTATAATTTTTTATGGAAATTGAAGACGGCAGGATTCAGAGTTGCAGATATAGACTAAACTATAAACAATTTTGGGCTGACAATATCTCTCTCTCTTGAAGAGTATGAGTCATAGACAAACAGGGCTTCCAACTTCTCTCTCCTTCAGAGCTTCAGCATAAATATCAACAAAGAGGAAAGGAAAACAAATGGATACGAATCGAATTTTCGTGAGTGTCGTGTCCTCGTCTTCATCCCTTTTTCTGTGCTTGGGTGACGGGCCAGTGTAAACTTTTAGCTTCTCAGATTTTTTACTTGCAAAGAGAATTTCTTCCACTAAATTCATTCATGATAGAGGGCTTAGCGATGCATACTATTTGTATACAAAAATGCTACTTGACGAAAGAAATTATGAAAAAAAAAGAACTTTGTTGTTTTTGTGTGAAAGCTGTTGTTTACATTAGGGATTGGTGTACCATTAGATAGTTTAAAAGGTGAAGATATATTTTAGGATATTGATTGTAAACTTAATTAAATTTTATTGTAACAAAGTTATACAATTCAAAGATGGAGAAAGTGGCCAGGTATTAAAATTAACGCTTTTACTATATTAGGCAAAGGAGTAAGAGGGAATAATAGTTGCCCACAGCAGGCTTCCCCTCTGCCATTGCTATTTCAGGCAGAATAAACAGATGACTGTTTTTCTTTGTTCGGCTACGCCAAACAAAGATGGAGGAGGATAATCCAAACAAGCCGAGTAGAGAGGAGCTCTGTCCCAAATTCGAAATGAGTGGAGGAGACGTTCGATATATATGAGGAGAGAGTTTTAATTTCACATACTAACCATATTTCTCATCATAACCGTGTTACATACGAGTTGGGTTGCCAACTAAAGAAAACAATCAGAGAAGAGATGGCAAAGATTGTTTATGTTTTTCTTGAGAAAAAAATCTCTTGTTTACAGCTGGAGCTGTGTAGTGAAAAGAGGAAAAAATAATGTAAATAATTTCTCAAGATTTATATATGCATGGAGGACATACAGTATTTATCTAATCGCGAGCATAAATATTTATTGCGATTGGAGTGGGATGGACTAAGAGACTTTGTGGCGCTCACAAACATTTCAATTTGCTTCTTGAAATTCCATATGAAACGAGATGGTGATCAATGCATGAATAAATGATTTTAGAATATAGGCAGTTTGTCATTCATTGATGGAAAAGATTAAAATGAAAGTAGAGCAACTTTAAAAGTTTTTGGTAGACTTGAGGTTGAAAACGTAAATGATCAATATTATAATTTGAAACTATCTAAGATCTTTAAATGAGATTTGTCACACGTGTAGAATATTTAGGTAGTTGAAGAATGCCTAAATATTTTAAAAAATATTTCCATTCGTCTTCATTACAATGCCATTCAAAACTTTATCCACAAACCAAAAATTATAATTAATATTAAACTTTTTGTATGCCAAACAAAACTTTGCAATTGAGAAGAAATAATTTCTCAAAGAAAAATTTAAATCAAATATCCAGACAGGATGAAATTCTCAAGTCAAAAGTCATCTCTCCTAATCCACCTGAAGTAATATAATACTTTTCCCTGCATTAATTAAAGTGGGGAAGGGAGTGGGAAAGAAAAGGATGAAAAATTAGCTTCATTCCTAATTATAACTTTCTAAATATTCGAAATGTCAGTTTCTCACGATCCCCATTTTTCTATTTGGAATCCTCCCTTAAAAGTTGAGAGAAAGCTGATAATAAAAAAGGAATGGCTTATATCTTTCTCTCTCCCTCCGAGAGAGACAATCAGTCCATCATGATCATCACAGTCCTCATCAACCAAAGAATTTGTACGAATAGAAAGTTGTAATCGATGCATACCTATTCTTCCTGGAAGTGTCAGTGTGCACATTGTTAGGAGGAGAAAAGTCACAAGAATTTTAAAACTTTTTACTCCTCACATCGCAATCAGTCCTCTAGAGACTATGGAAGATGAGTGGCAGTTAAGTCGCATAATAATAATAATCACCTTTCCCTCCAAAAACTTTGACTTATAACCTGAGCCCATTTATACAAGTTATGTTTTATCCCTTCTATTTTACAATATTGTTTTCATTATCATTACTTTCCTCACAAAACTCTTCCTTTGTGGCAATCAGACAGTTGGAATTTGACTTTTCTTCTCTTAATGTATTTTTTAGAGAATTAAAATCGCCGTGAAAAGTTCTGTAAGAATAGCTCCAATTCTTTTCTCTCAACCCTTTTGTTTAGCTTTTGATTTTATGAAATGAGAAATTTTATTCGGAAACAAAGTGATATGGCTTAGTAATTGGATGACGCCCGGCCTAAAAACATTTGACTGTTTGACGCTTTTTTTTGTGATTACAAATTATAATTTTTTACGAGAGTGACAGATCTTTATGAAATGTGAGCAGAGGGAAATGCGAAAAGATAAAATTCATACCTGTCCACCGTCTTCAAAGTCAATACTACCATTTGGAGTGTTTGCTGCAGAGGGTCGTTGAGAAGTCGAAAGATTGATGGCTCCATCTCCGTCTGTATCGCCGTCCATTATTGTGCCATTATCCTACAACCAAAAACAAAGTCGTTTTGATATCATCTCCGAACATATCAAAATTATACTTTAAATTTCAAAATTTCCAAATGCAAATCTGTTGACTATTGACTATACGCAGAATAATATTATTCTTACGTGGTAACGACAACGACCCAAGTTAAAAGTATTTCCTGGAATTAAAATGGTGGAAAAGGGCAAGAACCAAAGAAAAACTCTTGACAAGCCCACACCACAAATCGCAAAATCTTACCCAATTACACAATTGGCTTAGGACATTTCCAAACTCGTAAATAAAAATGTCCTTAAAACTTTTATAGCTTTATTGAAACGCTAATATTTACTAAACATACTATTTTGCAACGAAACAAATCAACATCATATTTCATCATTTTACAAAAGAATAGCCACCTTCACGATTCCAACTATTTTAAGTTTCATGATGGTATTGTTATTGATATTTTGTTTTGCCTAAGGCCATTTAACACAATGTAAACACAAGTCATTTAATAAAATGGAACAAGATAAAACGCCTTAGTCATCATTATCACCATTACTCTTGAATTTTTTTCTTCCATTGGCAAACCTACGTTGCGTAATCATTCTCAAATGGCTATGATTACCGTGAAATCCATATGGAGTAGAGAAATGTTTGCAATTTTTTTCTTCATAATGACTTAAAAAGTTGTTTACTGAACAGGTAAATTGGCAAAACCATGACCACACCATTAGATTAAATGTAGAGGGGAACAACAACAACAAAAACAGGAAAAAAATGTATAAGTTGTGTAATAGCTCAGAACTAATTGGGCTGTGAAGGTCTGCCGGTTTTTGCTACAGGAATGGGAAGCATGACATGCTGGAGAGAAATTTATAGTGATCTGTCTCAAGATCTTGAGAGAGGAATTGCTCATTAAATCTGGAATTGATTAAGTGTAGCGAGATCTAAGCATTTAAATCATATTATGAATCATATTCAATCTCAACATGAACAAATGTTTATAGAAGACAAAAACGCTGCTTATTTTTTGCGCTTGTAGAATGAATAGAGTAGGTAATATCAGCTTACTTGATATTTAAAAGTCCTTATATTTTCAATGACATGGTTTAGCTACCAACACGACAAATCTTAATGTTTCGACTGCCGCAAGAATAATAATTAAATTTTGCTTTTTTATGTAAAAACTGATTTTTGGCATTTAAAAATAGTTATTTAAAAAACGCGTACATCTCTTTTACACCGAAAAAAATGGCATGAACGGCTGGAACCGAGAAGATTTAATTTCTCTCTTACTTTTATGATTAAGTGTAGCGAGATCTAACCATTTAAATCATATTATGAATCATATTCAATCTCAACATGAACAAATGTTTATAGAAGACAAAAACGCTGCTTATTTTTTGCGCTTGTAGAATGAATAGAGACGAGTAGGTAATATCAGCTTACCTGATATTTAAAAGTCCTCATATTTTCAATGACATGGTTTAGCTACCAAGACTACAAAGCTTAATGTTTCGACTGCCGCAAGAATAATAATTAAATTTTGCTTTTTTTATGTAAAAACTGATTTTTGGCATTTAAAAATAGTTATTTTAAAAACGCGTACATCTCTTTTACACCGAAAAAAATGGCATGAACGGCTGGAACCGAGAAGATTTAATTTCTCTCTTACTTTTAAGTGCTCCCTATTAAACAACAGACATAAAAAATCTGCTCAGCCCATCTCCCTTTTCAGTAGTAAACATTTTTCTAAAAGTCTTTCGCTGTTTACTCATACAAAGGTGCAGTTATGGAACTGACATGCGCTACATTTTTTTCCCTAGTCGTAAGTACTAATAATAATAACATTTAGTAGTTGTAAATAGCAGATGGGGGAGTACAGATAAACGAACGTTTCTCAGGAATTTACAAACAAAGTCATAAAAATAGATTTTACGATCTATACAAAAGCACTTGTCATACTAAAAGGTAGAGGAAAAAACGAGTGGATTGAGTCATTTTATTCTTAGGGCTACTCTAGATGGACAGTGTGTACACTTCCAATCAATACAAATTAATTGAGGCTTTATTTCCTCAACTTAGTATTCATCTATTAAGGAAATCTGTATAATTTCTGAAGGTACAATTTCTTAGCAAAATTAGACAAAAGCATGGGCACATCTGCTTGTTGCGCTTTTTGTTTATCCTATCACATGACGAGTATCGTAAGCAACGCTTATTTATTCAAGATTTTTCCTCTACTCCCTTCATCTTTTTTTGAAGAAAGGGTTAAGGCGAAGTAAAAAAAAAGAACGGTTCTCTCTGAAAGTTGATATTTTTATCACTCCATTCGAGAAAGAGGGAATCCAAGCGTCAATAATCCATAAATATTTTTTCTCTCTGCAGATATAGCAAAACGTTCTCTACCCAATTCACAATCTATCACGCCTAAATTGTGATCATGACTGTTTACCTTATCCACACTCTGGAGCATTCGATGATGATCTCATATGAAAGTTGTTATTTATGCTTGACAACAAAAGAGGTTGTGAAAACGAGTCTTTTTATTGAAGAAGAAGAGAAGAACGGAATTGTTTTCCTTTCCGTCCCAAAACAAGACGGTGCTAACGGGAACTGTTTGTTTTTGTTTGTTCCTCTACAAAACTCATTTCACTGCTGTGTGTGACTCAACCACCTCCAAATCCCACGAGGATCTTCTACGGCTTGCCACCTAAGCAAAGGTGGATGCAAAACTGAGGAGATGTTTAGAAAATATTTTTTTTATTCAGTAATGATCTTCCCCATTATGTTACATGGATGGGTGGAAGTAGAACCGTGAAAAGGGAGTAGCTTAACTAGACCTCTTTGGAAATGGAGGGGGGATTGAAAGAGTGAAAGGATGTAGCCTCAGGCCCTTTAATGCATTTATTGTCTATGCCACTTTATTGCTGTTGCTGTTTTCCATTTATGTTCCCTATTCCAAGTCCTATATTTTTACAGAGTCAAAAATAAAAAAAATTCACTAAACATCAACTCTGCCTTTGGCTACGGAATGAGCTTCACAATGAAAACAGAGAAATTGAGCAGTACAAAATTCAAACAATGGCTTAAAGAAAAACCCAAAGTCTTTTTGTTCTCCAGGTATTCATTCAAAAAATATAACAAAAGACTGGAACTCGTCAACCTGTAATGTTTATATTTTATTATTTATTGCAAATTGTTACATTTGAGTAATTACGTATTACCCATTTATGATAATTACTTGCACCAAATCATTTATCAAAGTGTATGGTCAAGCAAAGCTACTGGTTTTTCTCTTTAAAAAATCATCCCACTCAATCATATCAGTCTTTGCGCAGTTGTAGTGGAATGACAGAAAATAAAATGAATGTTTAATCATCACGCTCCTCCATAACAGGCTCATAAGTATTCTCTCCGCTTATTTGTTCCAAAACAGAATAAACAAGAAGCGAAACAAGTCTTTTAGGCGAAAAAATCGCAGACAATTTTTTTCACCTTCTCATCTGGAACATGATGGAACCTGTCCAACAATTTTTTTAAATTCCGTTTTTTCCCTCACCTCATCCCTCTTCCTCATACATATTTAGAGGGCAACAGTCAATCATATTCAATTCCTCATTGGAGTCGAGACGAGAGCAGTGGAAAAAAGGTGGGCAAAAATTAAACTGATTCTCTCTTACCGCATCTCTCCCCGGACTTGAAATATATTAATAATAATCTATAAAGTATTTTTTCAGCCTTTTCTTACCCCATCTGATAAATAACAATATCAGTTTGCACAAGCCCCTCTCATCAAAACATCTCCTGTCTATTTATTTTTTCAATGATAATGACGTGCGACATGGGAACTGACTCGCATGCGAAATCCCAAGGTCATTGGACAAACTAGCTCAGTCAGTCAGTCTGTCTTGTTTCAAAGCATATGGCAGAGAGTTTTGGCAGGATAAAAAAACGCTTAATATCATTATCACTCACTCACACTTTTTTACAATAGCCACCCAACAACAACAACAAGTTGCAGTGTTTCCAAGCATTACATAATCTCTGCCTCAGCCATCTCTATTCCAAAGCAACATGTGGAAATATAAGCGTGTAACTAACCACATCCAAACATACCCCACTAGATCAGACGATGTAACACTTTTTCACGAGAAAAAATGCCAATTTCACTCACACATATCAGCTCATACATTGGGAAAATAAGCTGGAGGGATACACACAATGCACTTTTAATGATTGATTACCCTAACTAGTTATGAATGATGATGTTGCAAGAGGCAAAAACACAATTGTTCCATAGACATAGTTGGAAAGATTGAAAGTGGAAGAAGAGCGAGAGCAAGAGAGAGAGAGAGAGAAAAAAATAGACTTTTTTGTACAATGTCTCGTTCACGGCCACACAGGAATTCCAGCAGCAAGCTATTACGATTTAATGGGAGAGATTTACAATGCAAGTGTTTACTACAGGTTAAATCTAGTAAGCAACTAATTCGCTACAAAGTGGGATTAGGTAAAAGGTAAGTGTAGATTGTTGCATTCAATAAAGAACCATTAGGGGATAAAATAGTGGAAAGTAAATAAAATAGATTTATCCTTGAGGAAGATCTTTTCATGAATAAAAAGCGGACTCCCACATGATTATGTAATTGTAATACGTTTTCAACTCATTTTTAATGTTTCGGGTAGAGATTGTAATATTTGTAATTTTTATGCCCATTTCAATCTCTAAATTATTCAAAGGTAATGGCAGATTTAAAAGTGAAACCACACATGATTGTTTAGTTTGCGTCTTCATAAATAGCTCAATTCCTCTAAACATTTTGCCACCTGAGTAAACCCCGTTTTTTCTGGAGAAGCATGGCAGACTTTATGAGTTTCTTGTTCCCTAATTGTAATCAGGTAAATAGGGCCACATGCCCAGTCTATTTACCTGTCGAGCAATTATCACTGAATAAATAGTGAGTGTGGAGAGGAAAAAAAATCACGGCACAAAATAAATTGGAGACATCATCATTTTATTAGAGCGTTATTTACTCAAGTGAGAAGTAAGGAGTGTATGAGTGGACCATGTGGGAAACAAACTTTGTGTCTGTTACGTCCTCTACTTATGAAATACGTTTTAGGCCGATGGAAAACAAGTAAATGAGTTATGAAGAGAATGAAAATGTATTTTTTGTTTGTCTTGTTTATTATTAAAGCTCTTCTCTACTTCTCTTGTATTTCCTGTTGTTTTGTTGTTCTTATTATCCCTTCCCTAGATTCATTTTGTTTCCACTCTTGCACACTAATATGACTGTCTTTGGTTGGGTTTTATGTTCCAAAAAGGGATATGCATCAGGTTACTCTCTCTCTCTCTCCGTTACTTCTGCTTCAACAAAGGGAAATTAGTGACCGAAAAAGTATATACGAACATATTGTAATGCTCCTTATTACTCTGTCGCTGGAGCTGGAGCCATTTTGAGGATTGGATTTCCCAATCAATAAAGCTACTTTGAATGCACACGGCAAAACTCAAACTGCTGACAACATAAACAAACAATAAAACAAACAGAGTAAAATCAATAGTCTCCTCGCCAGTTCTCCAAACAAGAGGGAGAATAGGGAAGAAACATATTTAGCTTAAAAATATCTACATTATTAAAGTCATGTAGAGAATAAGAGGATATTTTTGACACAGAATGATGCTAAGTTGCACACGTGCATTCTAAAAAATGAAATATGTATGAGGAGTAATTTTCAGGGTTAATTTCCAATTTGTCTAATTACTCGTATAAAAAATATCAGCTTATCTGAAATGTTTATAATTTCTATCGAAATTAAACGAGAAATTGGAGTGACATGGGTTGTGCAAAGGAAACCAGGAAAACAACAGGTAAAGCTCTATCATACTATATAAAAGAGATAAAAGGTTGTTTACTCGGAGAGAAGTGGGAGCAAACAACATGCAAAGTTGATGTTCCATTTCCATAAGGAAGGAGAGTGTTCTTGAGAGAACGTTTTTGGATTTTATAGTCGCAAACTAAAGTGTTGAGAATTGGAACGGTTCTCTCGTTATGAGTTGATGATGACTTTAACAAATAAGTAGGTTTTATCAACAAGTTAATACAAAAGAGTATTTCATCACTTGAGTATCGTGACATGTCGTCATTACATTAATTATTTTTTAGGGAGAGCATCACCAACAAAACATAAACTGTAAATATGTTGATATCTTGTTACTTAATCGTAACCGCTGGATACACTCGAGTTACAAGCTTATCAGGAATTTTACAACACCGATTAAGAAAAGCATAAAAGATTAGAGAGCTGGAGACGGGGTCGAGAATTCGAATTAGTAGGGATCAAGCTCTAAAAAATATTTCATACTTCCTGCTTGACAAATCGCCTAATAAAATATAGTAATTTGGGTGAAACCTAAGCCCAAATTATCTCGTTTGATTAAACAGGAAATGTAAAGGAGACAGAAATTATCATGTCATTTGCGTATCATTGGTAATAAATTGTTTTAAAGTTATAATTTCAAATTGTGAGAAAGTAGACCAGACGAAATGCTTTTCTCAAAATTTTTAATAGTGAACCAATATCGTTCATTTTAAAAAGGAGTTTGGGAGTTGTGCACCGCCTGCTTTCTTTTCCCAACTTGTTCGCATATAAAACGGTATAGCCCAAGCGTCCTTGAAACCGTCCAACTTATTTCAGCCACATTAAAAATGCAGAAGCAAATTTTTGTTTATCTATTAACGTAAATATATATCAGATAATGATGTGTCCATACTATTAAGTCTGCCATTAAAAAATATGTACCTATTTCGAATTCCAGTCGGGGCTTTTGTAAACCCTATTATTTCTACACGATATCGTCTCCATACACATAACCAGCGACATATAAAAATTATTAATGCCAAGAGAGAAATGAGCTGATGATATTTTTTACGAGCGAATGCTCAATGCTCAAGCTCGAATATAAAAAGGATGAGAGTGTGAAAAAGATTATTATTTTTGTTGGCAGATTGATATCACCCTGTTTATTATTGTTTTTTATTATCGAGATAAATAAAAGTGAGAATGAGCCAGCAACGGTGTCTCTTTAGCGGAATGAAAAGCGGAGAGGGAGAGAGAGAGAGTTCCGTCATGTGAGATAAAATGAGAACAATGCTTCATCTCAGTCTCAGTTTAATCAAATCAGGACGAGAATGATGATGAGTCTATTGATTCAAAGGGTTAATTTAATAATTAGTAAGAAACAAATGGAAGCTAACATTGGACAGGCTGAGTGATATTGATTATCAAGTGCATATGCAACATGCAACTGGAAACGAGCTAATTGAAATTCATTGCGAAATGCCACTAATCCTTCTTAAAAGAGATATATGGATTGGTCTAAAGATGAGTTTTGAGATAAAGAGAAATGCTAAAAAGATGGAACACACCCAACACTTTTTTATGTAATGGGTAGGGTCTGGCTAGACTAGATGAAATGCATTAATAAATGGGTAATCATGTGATAAATAGTTAAAGTAATGCTTTAATTAGTTTGAGCTCTCTGTAATTTTTAAGCCTAAAATATCCAGCATGGAATATCATATTTATGTGTTGAAAAATCAATGCAATAATTTTTACGGGTAATTCTAGACAAATTTTTGAAATGGAATAGACTTGATATTTAAACAGGTGAACTGTCAAAATGTTTTCTCAGCTTGGCCCTACCTTGTAAACTTTTTGTTGGTACGATGACGACTATTCTTATCAGTTTGTTTACTCGAAACCCAACAACTTTCTATTTTCCTCGAGTTGTTTATAAAAAAATTCTAACCTAAATTGTAAAATTCGTTTTAAATTTATAATAAATTTATTCAAACATTTCTCTTCAGTTAGACAATAACCCATTCGAATTCCACCTTCAAGTGGGTATTCAAACAATAGCTATTTTTTCTCGCATATAATAAACAAGTAATTATAAACATATCCAGTTTAAAACAAGTTATGAGTGGAATCAATGAAGTAATCAATTAGGTTTTTTGTTTCAAGGTTAAATTAAAAATGTAGGAGGTAAGATAAAAGCTTATATGACTTGGTCTAGAAAAAAAGCTATTTGTATAGAGAATGTGCGGGAATAGAGCATTAAATATTTATTTGTAAAACCGCTAATTTAACAAAGGCACAATTTAAAAAACTCTGCATAGTCTGTCCATACCCATTTTATAATAAAGTCAGAAGGTCTTTCTAAATAAAAGCTCGTCCTTGTACATCATAACTTGGGACTAATTCACTTTCAAGATAAAAAGATAAATATATGGGAAATGCTAAATGTGCGAATAATATTCCATTTTAAAGCCCGAAAAATCTCCTATCCGATTACAACACTCCTTTAGAGTCAAAATCAATGATTTGTAAAAAAAAAAAAATGACTGAGAAAAGCGAGAGAAAGAAACTATTTTTTATGAAAAATATTCTTCTCGATCCTCATTTAAATATAAACCATTTCCGTTGACTCTCAAAACTAATATGAATGACATTAATAGATGTCAATACGAAAATGGTATTGTTCTGCAAGACATAATTATGGAATAAATTGTCACTTGAGCTCAAGGTTTAGCCAAGCTCTGTTTATGAAGTCGGTTGATATTTATATTTTCAAACCGAGAGAGAAAAGATGTCCGTTTTAGCTTCTATTTCGTAAATTTTTTCTTATCTGCTATTCATAATCGTCGCATTTGCTTACAGGATGTAATTTTTTTAAATGATTAGAAAAATGGATTTTGGATTCGACTGGATAAAGTACAGTTTTCAGACTTTTGATAATTCTAGAGGAGATGGCATGATAAGAAGAAAGGACAAACACACTTATATCTACCTACTTGTGACTTGTGAGGAAAGTCCATTGTTCAAAGGAGTTCAATCATCTCTTCGAGTTCCGAAAGTGTTTCAACAAGACATATTTTTTTGGGAACTATCTCAACATGAAATAATCCCAAGACAAAGAGCAAAAGATCAATGTCCTCAAATATAGAATTGAGTGGAGGTCTGATTGTTTTCGACAATTTATCTTTTTTGATTTGAGTGAGAGATGAGAAATTTTGCATATCTTTCCTTCACACCGAGAACAAATAGATGTAAATCAAGAAAAGGTAGTATTTCTGACGCAAAAAGTATCTCAACGTAAGTAAACGCAGCTTATTTTTCATTTCCTATGTCAATCAAAAAGAAGGTGGTCAATAAAATATTTTACCCAAGACCCAATATGATTCTGAGGGAATGAAGGAAAAAATCAACCCATTCACTTTTATTCCCTTCAAATCAATTGGAAGCAAAAGCTATTTGAAGATGTCAACGTTTTCCCACAAAAGAGATTTGCATGTCTATAAAGAAGAAAATAAAGAAGTGTCATGGGCTATACCTACCGGTGACTTATTGACGGTCCCACAAGCTTCCGTCGGCACATGCATTTGTACTCGTTCACGTTCCACTTTGGATACCACTTGAAATAAAATTGAAATCACTGTCAAAGTATAAAAAGAAACTGAAGAAACCTTTCCACTTTTGTTTACAACCAAGGGACTGTAATTTTAACTAGTTTGGTTTTATTAGCTAAAGTTCATAAAGTCCAGTTTTCACTCAAAACCATTCCCAGTTTTACTACAACTACCCGAGGCTATAAACCCTGGACAGTTTCCACTGTCACGGTGAACTTGACGTATGATTCTTCCCGTTTTTCTACTCTTCCCAGTTGCATTATCAGCACTTGAACAAAGCTCTTTAAATTAATCAACAGGTCAAATAAATTAGACTATAACCAATTGACCTAATATTTAATTCCTGGTTCATTTCCCCGCTCATAAACTACTTTTCCCAAAATATTATATGCCGCTATCTCGTTCCCGAGTCCTAAAAAAGCTGAGCACATGGGCCAAACCTATCATTAGGTAGGAGAGCGGAGAAGCGCAGAGCGTGTGTATCGAGGGCAAGATCTACTTGTAAACTGGATAGTGAAGACACATCAAATCGAGAAAACATGCATGAGCGCTGCCACAGTTTTAGCAGCTGAGCTAGCACAAGAGGAGGACACAGCAACAGCGTTAAAAGCACAATATAAATATAGAGACGAGGGCAGTCAGAAAACAAGACAACAAATTAAGACAAAAAATATTTCCCTTTCAATGCACTCGGTGGAGAAGTTCGAGCTTTACATGACGAACAAATGGGAAGGGAGACATAAGCTGTTTATATGGAATATTATGAAGTTGCACGCTATAAAGAATATGAGATGGGGAATGGCATTGTCGGGGAGAAGTTAATTTTTTACGTTGATTGGAATAGTATTTTTTACTAATTTTATTCAATTCATAATCTCCAATTAGATTTTTAAGATTTATTTCCAAACTTAATATTTTAAGAATTGACGTGTTTATTCATCCGTTATGAATCGTGGCAGTCGGTAAGATCGATATAAAGGGATAACTACGCTATTATTTTTTATTTCCTTGTTTATTGTTGTGTTATTTTTTATTG
>JAHZMU010001959.1:0-10981 GCA_027743725.1 Rambutsinella grinnellia | reverse complement strand
GTGGAAAATCAAGGAACGTATAAATGCATTGTTGAAAATATGAAAGGAATTGTTGCAAAAACATTTAGGGTTTCAGTACCAGACCAAGGTAAACAATTACACAAACTCAATCACCTTTTACAAACTCAATTCCCATTTTAATTCTTTACAGAGCGACTCGATCGGAAACAAAATTTGATGATCGTGGCATTAACAGTTACCCTTTGTATTTTGATACTCTGCGCACTTGTCGTTTTCTCATACAGGAAATCCTTGTATAGAATTTGTACAAATAATTTATTTTCGAGTTAAAATATATTTATTTCGTGATGCACGCAAAAGTCAATATGTTCACCTGTCATTGTCGTTGTCATAATAATCTATCTAGGGTCAATCCCATCATTATTGCAAAATAATATCTCCATTTGCACTTGTCCGAAAAGTTCTTATCCAAGTGGGTTCAGAATAAATCATGACCAGTTTATCATCTTATCGATTATTTTTTCTAATGATTTTCATAAACTTTGCCATCCACCCTGTGGCTTTACGAAGATTTGCAAAGAGTTACTTGGAAAAACCAAAGATTCGGTTGAAAGCATTTATGGACGATGAAGAGTTTGAAGTGCAATTAGCATCTAGCAAAATTGCAGATGTTGATGCTAATCAGTTTGACAGTGAATATGTAATTAGGAATGGAAGTGACTATATAATACTGGAGGCAGCAAGAGAAGTCATTTTTGCTTGTGAAGCCAGCTATCCAATCAAATGGAAACCTAACCCAGAGGTAAAAATGATTCTATACTGTTAGCGCTTGCAGTGCATTAAATAATTACTGTTTTCTTCCAGAACTTTGCTGGAATGACAAGACATCAGGATGATCACATTAGAATTGTATACAAAAACAGTTTCAGACTTTACTGAAACAATGGCTGAGCCTCAAGTTAAAAGATATTATGCCTATATTTCACTCAAAACACATTATTCTATCTCGGGATACATCTCTTGTCAAGCAGTGGACGATGATCCTAAAGGAATCAGAAGCATTTATATATGGAATGAAAGCGAAGGTCTCCATTAATTTACTGATTTTATTTATTTGCGTCAATTTTTAAATATTTTGTTGATTTTTTAATTAGAAGACCCAATTAATTTGAATAATTTGAGTTGGGAAAGCATGGACGTTATGGCAGATCCGCATCTCCCCAACTTTATAATCCCTTGCCGTCCAAAATCACCACAAGTTATGCTTTCTCTCGAGAAGAAGAGCAAAGTACACAAATTCCATGAAAATGACACGGAGGCATGGCACACCCTAGAACTCAATCACTTCATAACATTTGATCCTAAAATAGGCTTCACAATTGACAAAAGTGGATTGCGAACCGTACCTGGAAACTATCGATGTTCAGTGAAAGAAGAAAGAGAAGATGATAATGAACCGTTTTATGCTTATGTGGATGTTACTGTTGGCGGTATGAAAAACTTACTACTTCAAACCTTAAATTAGCTTTTAAGCTTGTTAATCCACAGACATACCATCCATTGAGTTTACTCCGAAAATTCGGGTGAAACGTCCAGCAATATTGAACACAACAAATCTAGAGCTTCAATGTTCTGCTGGTTCTAATTGGCCTGATTCTAATGAAACTGTTCATGCTGATTACACCAGATGTACGAGTGGGGCAGAATGTGAATTTATGAAAGAAGTGTTTCTTCGGGATAATCTGGTACGACAATAATAGCTCTATAATAACCCAACTAAATCATTCTTATACAAATATTTATATAATCAGATAAAAAATCCTGAATATAAGGATACCTACGATATATACACAACGACAGTGGGAACTTATAAACATGCAGTACTTTTCTACTGCAAAGGAGCCAATATTGACGTTGTCGCAGAATATGTCGTTGTTTATAATAGCAAAGAAATTATTCCATACAGTTATGAAGAAAATGCTACAAATGCTATGGCTATCTGTAAGTCTTTAAGGGATCTGCTCGACTTCGATTGTTCGACTTTTAATGAGCTTCTTTGGTCTAGATGATGCCAACAAAGAAATTCCAACGGAGTACAAAATCCACTTTGCGTTCCAACGCTTAAACGAAGTGATTAGTCCAGTCTTTGGACCAGAACTTCTCTATTATTATGAACAGGCTGTCCCCATGATGTATGGCTATCAGGGAAGATCCCAAACAATTGGGGCCATGCTCTTTCAAGAACAATTAAATGATAATTCACAAGTGGAGGAATTGAGAAGGAGAATATACTTTAGTCAATTCCCCACTGGATATAAAATGTTTGAAGGAATGGAACTCGTAGTCATTTGCATTGCTGATCAATTCTTTTATTCTGAAGGAGGTTGGTTGGCTATAAATTGGAGGAATGGGAGCAAAACAATTTTTAAAGAGGGGACAGTTGGTATAAGTTTAAGATAAATATTCGGGGGAAAACATAATTATTTAAATATTTCAATTTCGTAGCAGAGTTTGAGAAAACGAACTTCAGCTTGGTTAGATTTATGTCAGAGACAAATCATGTCGTTATGGGGAGAATTAATAGCATGGAAATTGAAATGGATTCAATTGATTGCATTTTGCCTGTGTGGAATGCGAGGAAGTGGGACAAAAGAACTTTTTCGCTTGCTGTTAATGGTGAGATGAGAGTCTCATCATGAGACAATACAAAAGGCAAAGCAAAAACTCTAATTAAACTACTTTCTTTCAGAGTCTTTTGTACCCGAGCTTCATAATCCTGAAGAGGAAATACTAAATTTGAAACTGGATGAGTATAAAATAACCTTAAATTGCAGTATTGTTCCCTCCGAACAGGAAAAGTCTTTGCCAGTGACTATCAAATGGGAAAAGGATGGAAGAGAATTGGAAGCGTATGTAGAAAATGGGATTGTTGAAAATTACGACGTATCTTCATATGAAACAAGTAACTTGACGTATTCCGTGCTTGTCTTGCGAAATATTACGTTTGATATCCATGGAGAATATCAATGCATTGCTACTAATTTAAAAGGAAGTGCTGTGAAAACGTTTAAAGTCTTTGTTATAGATGAAGGTATAGAGAAAGTAGAGTATTTATTTTCAAAGCTTGCTATTATGCTACTACTGATATGATTTTGGTTGCAGAAGGAATTCAAAAGCGCAAGAATCTGGTGATTATCACAGTGTTATGTCTTGTAATTGTGGTTGGACTATGCGGAGTCGTCCTTTTCCTTTCGAGAAAACTATGGCTATCGCGCATCAGAATTAGCCATTTCAGCCGTTAACTCACGCATTGTAAATTATAAACTTTTTAATCGAATAAAAATCGCTTTTGATATATTTTCGTGTGTCATGCTATAGGCATTTACCGTGATTACATGCAGCATGCAAAAGCTTAAGTGGAATAGTGGAATTGTTATAATATTTATTATCCCTGACATCTATCAAGGACATTTATTGATAGTCGGATGAGTTATGATTTATATTTGATCTTAAAATTCAAAATAACTCATATAACTGATCAAAGTCATAATCTCAAATGTCGTTTAAAATTAAAATTCAACATTTCTGAAATCATGGCCAGGCTTTTATCATCTCAATCAACGCCTACTTTACAATCTGTATTAATTTGCCAAATAATATTAATCAGTATAAGTATCTCGGAAGTAGTTTCCAGAAGTCATCAAACAGCTCCGAAAATCCAACTTAAAGCATTTATTGGAAGAAGATGAATTTGAAGTCAAGTTAGCCAAAGATCACATTGAGGATCTAAACGAGGAGAGTTTCGAAAGCGAATTTATTGTAAAGAATAGGAGCGATTATGTTGTAATGGCGAATGTTAGAGAAGTGATTTTTGGATGCGAAGCAAGCTATCCGGTGATGTGGAAAATGCCACACCCTGAGGTAATGACTAGTTTAATTAGAGCTAAACAAATGGAGCTACAATTAAAAAATTTTAATCCAGGATTTTAATGAGATGACTACATTCCGCGTTGGCCGCTTCAATATTGCCACAAAGACAACCTCAACTTTCACTGAAACTATGAATGAACCTGAGAGTGAAAAGTACTCTGCTTATTTGTCAATTATTATGGGAGTTGTTGTGTCCCAAACTGGTCACCTTTCTTGTCAACCAGCTAATCACCATGATTCTCAAGAGAGTGCAACCATATTCATTTGGAGTGAAGGTATTCATAAAATATTATGATTAATTTCAAATCGCACATTTTAATACTTTCCAAATCCAAATAGGTGAAGGATTACTAGATGATGGATTATATGGAATCCAAAACATTACCGCAGATTTGCACCAAACCCATTTCGTTATCCCATGCCGTCCTAAAAAGCCGGATGTTAAGCTCCTTCTTGAGAAGAAGAAGGTTGTTCACAAATCGTTCAAAAATGTGACTGAAAAATGGACACCAATCAAGCTAAGCGACTATGTTAGCTTCGACCCAAAAGTGGGATTCACAATTGATAAGGATGGAATAAGAAGCGTCCCGGGATCATATAGATGTTCAATAATTTCCAAAGATGATGATGATCAATTGAATACTTCTTCCATAGATGTGTTTTCTTACATTTATTATGATGTTTCAACGGGAGTAAAAAGTGCGTAACTATTTGTTTTAACTTGGATCAATTAATTTTGAATATTATTCGATAGCTGAGCCATCCTATGAGTTCGTTCCAAAGATGAGAGTCAACTCACCAGCCAAATTTAATGTGACTAATATGGAGATTGAATGTTGTTCCGGTTCTGGTGGTGAAGTTACTGGAGATCAAATGGGGTGCAACAGCGGAGCAGAATGTGAATTCTTTAAGGAAGCTTTTATCCAAGAAAATGTGGTATGATTGACATAACTTGAAATTAATTGGAATGTATAGTTTTTTTACATGATAAACCATTAGTTTAAAAGTGACGAGGCAAAGATCAGTACTCGCGGCTGTTATTCAATGTTGATGGACTATTACTTTAATCATGCTTCGCTGGTTTACTGCAAAGGAGATAATATTGAGGTGGTCGGGGAATATGTGTCTATGCTTAAAAAGGAACTTCCAATCCCGACTAGAGTTAATGGACGTATTAGAATGGCTTCTATTTACGAGCTTATGCAAACGTGTAAGTTATAAAAATAAAATGCTTAAATATTAAGCAGATATTAATGACCAGATTCTTTCTATAGTTGACGCTAGTTCTGAAATTGACATCGAAAACAAAATTCACTTCCGGTTGAAGAAACCGCGAACCATTAGCTACAACCCTCAACTTCCATATACTCGTCATCATTATCGCATCTCTTCATACCCTTATCATTATCCTAGGAGATACCATGGAGGAAGTATTCCTATGATGATGGAGGAAGAAAAAGTTAAAGGAAGTGATTACAGTTGGAGGTTCATGCAATCGAAAATGTTGTATGACTATATAACATTTGGGGGTATTTTATATGAGGGAATGGAGGTAGCCCTCTATTGTATTGCTGATTCGTACTTTTATTCCGTTGGGGGTTGGCTAGTGTTGAATTGGAGGAATGGGAGTAAAACTATTTTCAAGGGGAGTAACTGGGGTAAGAAAGTATGGAAGGGAGACTGGCCAAAAAATTATTGAAATTAATATGCATGTTTTTACTCTGTTAAGCTAACATTGAGGAAGATGATNGGAGTAAAACTATTTTCAAGGGGAGTAACTGGGGTAAGAAAGTATGGAAGGGAGACTGGCCAAAAAATTATTGAAATTAATATGCATGTTTTTACTCTGTTAAGCTAACATTGAGGAAGATGATTTCACTTTGATAACAATTAGCGAAGGGTCAGACGAAGTCGTGGTAGGAAGAATTTTAAATGTTCAAATTGATATGGAGTCAATCGATTGCTATGTCCCACCATGGAATCGAATGAAATGGGAGAAGAGGAGCTACAAACTTGTGGTTAATGGTATGATCAAGTTTACTAACAAGCGAATGGGAGTTGTCATGAGTTGCTTAATTTTAGCATCAACCCCTCCTGAGTTTGATAATCCTAAAGACGAACATGTCAGCTTGAGACTGGGCGAGCACCGAGTCAAGATTAATTGCAGTGTTATCTCGACAGAGCAAGATAAAGCACTTCCGGTGACAATTGACTGGGAGAAAGATGGCAAGGTACAAAGTTTATGCCTAAATATGAGGAAATATGAAATGGTTTAGATTTCTAATTTTAGCATTTGGTTTAGGTTTTATCCAAGTACCGAGACAATAACATTGCTGATATTTATTCATCACACTATTTCGGAAAATATAACGATACCTATTCAGTTCTAATATTGAAAAATGTTACTCTCGAAACACATGGCGAGTATAAATGCATAGCGAAAAATGCTAAAGGAAGTATTGAGAAAATGTTCAGAGTGTTTGTTATTGACGAAGGTAAACTTATAATTTTTGATTTGGGCATTACTTGAAAGTATGAGATTAATTTACGTTTTTGATTCTCAGTGGGAGACAAGCGTCGGAATATGGTGATTATAACGGCCGTTGTTGGAAGTATAATTTTGACAATTCTGGTAGGAGTGGTCATATTCCTATCTAGGAAGCATTGGAAGTCACGAGTGAAAATTAGGAATTTTGCTTCCAATAGATTATAATTTAACATTAGCTCTGCTCAGCTCAAGTTTCATTGTTAATTGTTTAGCCTTTGCGCGTGACTTCAGACCACAAACCGTGTGTTGCATGACTCTTTTGAATAAACCAGATTCAAAGCTTACTACTGAATTATAGGAAAAATAAATGTATTTTAATTTAGTCGAGTACCTTGCAGCATGTTTTTGTAAAATTACAGAATTATTTCGACGGATGTTAAGTAAAAGTAAAGCTAACACACAATAGTCATAATCATACCCAAAATACGAAAATAAACTTTACAGTACATGTTGAGATGCATCCGTCCACTAGCCGAAGTAACTCACTTGGGATGCCTAGTTTTTCATTTCTAAAGAAAACGAAAAATGCAAAGGTTAATTACTTGATGTGATTCACACAGAAAAGGAAGTCTATAATTCACACTGAATTAAATTATGTACCCTAAAAGCAAGACGGACTTCTTTGGAAATTTGTACTCCTGCAATGATGATGACTTGTTGGCTTGTTCAACTCCCAGAATGGTATACCCTTTCGCGGAGTAGGTTAAGAGAAAACTTTCCAAATCTCTTGGAGGCACCTGCAGAAATTAAAAAATCACTTGTTCATAGTCTGTTTAGTTTAACATAGTATATAAAAGATGTGTATGAAAAAATACCTCTAGCATATTCACCCAGTTCTGTGCAGACACGCTCAAGTTTTGGAACTGCAGATCATTCGCCACATTCAAGCTATTCACGACATACTTGCTCACCCCAAAAATTTCACAGGTTCTGCAGAGCCCACCCAGATTTGGAAGATTTTCAAGGAGGGAAGCAACAACAATCAGACCCTCTTCCTTCACACATCGCTTCTTTGTACTAAATCCAGAGTATTCTTCAAGTTCCTCTGATGTAGTAAGCAATCTCCATGGATTGATTTTCTTCTGATAGTTAGATTCATCGGTGGTCACTTTGTCAGGTTCGTTGATGGGTAATTTGGGATTAGCAGCTGCATTTGGAACCTCCTCCCCCAATTCCCTTCCATCAGCTAAGGGTTATTTAAAATAATTGTGTTTTTTAAAATTAAATCGGGTTTAACCAAATCATATTGGTTTGAATACAAAAATAGAAAGTCGCTCTCGCTGACCTGTAACCGTTTTCAAATGCCACGCAGTCTTTTCATTTTTATTGTACAAGTCTTCAATTTCTTTGGTGATTCTATCATCGTCCGAGTTTGGAGCGATGGAAGTAAGCTTCACAATTGTCCCAGAAGTCAATGCACATTCGTCGTTAATCATTCCCGACATTTTTGGGAGGAGTGTAAAAATCACGTTGTAATGGTAATGGTTTTTGCAATCAAACATGTTCACGTAAAAATCCTGAGATACACCCTCGCGCAGTTTCGAACAATTTCCGGACACGTGGAGGAGTGCACCTTCGAGTGACTTAAGGACTGTTGAGAACCTTTCCACGATCCTCTGGAACTTTGCAGATTTTGCCTTTTCATATATCTTTTCAAATGCGATCTATAAATGAAAAATGTTTATATATATCATTTTTTGCTTCTATTATTATAAAATCGAAACTGAAAAAGCAAGGTATTGGTATTATTGTACCTGCGCGTAGACCCTGACAGTGACATGATGGCTTAAGATAAGTATTGCAAGCGACTGCAGTGCTCCATAATAAAAGTCTTCAGATTCAAGCTGTTTTGCAATTTGTAGGCAAATTGTGGCAAAGAGAGCACCAAATCCCACTCTTGTCTGGATACACCACTATAGAAACGAGTAAAATTTCAAAATTTTACGTTATAAATTACTTCAAAATTATCGATAAGTAATGTTTCTTGCTTACCTCGTTCATCTTTTGAAATAAGCGACATTGCAACTCTGGATAGTTCACAATAACTAGTGTAGCCAACCACTCTCCCATGTAACGGACGCTCGGTTGAGGACTATCACTAGATAGCGAATCCAGAATGTGATCTAATAAAAGCAGGCTTGTCTCCTATTGATCAAAATAAGTAAAAATTTGTTAATTTAGATTATAATCTATCATCGTTTTTTCTCCCAACTTTATATAAGCATAAGCATTTCTTAAATTTTCCTAACATCTTACTTTGTTAAAATGAGGTTGAAGTGCTAACAATATCTGGTGTATCCGTTGCTTCAGTCGGTGCGTAAATGAACCTCCAAAGTAACGTTTCCTGTTTTTCGACTCTGCATTATTCCTTTCAATAAGAGTACTGATCACATAACGAAGTAACTCATGGCCCTTTTCTGCATCTTCAAACAAAATTACTCTCTCTAAATTCTTGCTTAACTTGTCACATGCGAGGAGCCTCGCTTTGCAATCCGAACTGAAGCTGCAAGAGTAAAAGTTACAGTTTAGTTGACATCAATAAAAGTTTCTTAAAAACAATTACTGTTCAGGATCCTCATATTCTCCTTCGTTCTCCCAGCGCAAATAATTCCAAAGTCCAAAACTGACCCTAAGAAAAAACGTATTCGTGAACATGTGCTAACATGAACTGCAATAAATAGTTACAAGCAAAAGCTTAAGATAGAATACCTATTATTCTTCGCAAGGGGACCTCCTGCTAACGCGGCTTTCACAAGAATTTCATTGGCATCTCTCATCAGCTCTGTGGGAAACTCCGAGGTTATTAGCTGCTCAACAAATGTGAGGATAAGGCCTGGAACAGTTTCTCCTTGCTCAAAAATCAAATCTGCGTGCTAATTAAAGAAAACAATTATTAGATATTAAAAATATTTACATTCACACATAAGAATTTACAATTACTTTCTCGTAAATTTCACTTACTTTATTTAATATTCCATTCCGAAGAAAGTGAGGGCAAACGATGAATTCTGCGAATGCTTCCATCCCGTGCCAAAATGCTTCGGTTTTCCTCAATTCGAAAACCAGACTGTAGCCAATTGAAGCCAAGCTCTCCAATTG
The DNA here is from genome assembly GCA_027743725.1 of Rambutsinella grinnellia. Taxonomy (NCBI): domain Eukaryota; kingdom Metazoa; phylum Arthropoda; class Collembola; order Entomobryomorpha; family Entomobryidae; genus Rambutsinella; species Rambutsinella grinnellia. Next base: position 1,443 of record JAHZMU010001959.1, on the reverse strand, counting down.
CACCGCAATTTCACTGAAATAAAAGACCCGTATATTTAATTTTCCTGCTTAATAAATTTCTGACAGGAATTTTCTTATATCCACAATCCATCTTAAAGCTTACCTAGAATCATCGAAGAGATCATCATTCAAGAGTGACTTCACCAGCCTCAATGCAGCAGCAACCCCTCGAGAATCACACTTTTCGATACTGTCCAACACCGAGTTGATTACAGCCAACCGATCCGTCTCCGACTCAATTCCCCCCTCCCCATTTACAATTACGTTAAACGTAAGAAACTTCAAGTGGTAGAACTCCGCAAACAAATTCCTCTCGAACATGTTGAAAAAATCATCAGCAATCTTCTGAATATCTTCGCACTTTTCAAGTTGCTCCTGCTTACTATCAAACTGTTCCAAACGGAATGCCTTGCTCACAACTAGATCAATCCTAATGTCAGGTTCCCATCTTCCTGAAGGAAATATCAGCTTCCGAAATAAAAATGTCCTTAATGGATCATTCACTACGCTGGAGACTTCACTGAAATTTGAGTCATAAAAAGCTTCCGCCACCATCGGATCCCTCAAGCCTGTGTTGACTACTTCAACATAACGTGAGCAACATTCAAACTGTCCCGAAGTTAAAGGTGAGTAAAGGTTGCCCTTGAGTAGTTCCAGTAAATCCCAAAACATGTAAGACAGATGTGTATGGTCACCAGTAACTCTGTAGAATTCAGAGAGGCCTTCGCTGCATCCCTTCAAAAATCCTTTGAGGTTGGCCGCATTCTTCAATGCAAAGTCATTAACTGCGTTGGTGATACCCGTGACATGCTCAGGACTAGTTTCACGGAGACCTTCAAACGAAAGACTTAGAAAGCGGAGAAGTCCCAAAACAGTAACAGGGCTCAGCTTTGACTGTGCATAGTTGTATAATGGCTCTATCGTTAAATCGGTGATTATCTTTAACCGCTTGGCTGAATAGAAGTGTTTTGCAGCTTCTTCAAGTTTGCTTCTAACATCTTCGTTGAGGACAAGTTTGGCCGATAAAGATCCCAAAATGGCAAGCAACTTGGAGAAGACAGCTTCATCCTCTGTGATCTCCGGTAGACGCTCGAAATAATAGCTGATTTTTAAAACGATGTTGACGCAGTGGCTTTCCATCAGATTTCTGAACAGCTTACTAATGGTCGTCACGCTATTGGAGAGGAGATGGGCTAGTCGATTGATACAATTCGTAACTTTGCTTATCACAATTGCTTTATCACACTGGAAATCGGCACCTCCATCCAAGTCCGGATCAGTCAATACTTCATCCATGGCTGCAACCAAAAAGTAAATTGCATGCGACCCCATACATTTCCCAGAAGTTGTCAAGAAATTCAGGATTGTCTCCGCAGATTGAAACTGGGGCACCCCATGGCTTGAATACACAGCAAGTAAACAAGCTGCGAAGTCTTTTATAGC
>JAHZMU010001958.1:0-15610 GCA_027743725.1 Rambutsinella grinnellia | reverse complement strand
TTGAATTCCCACTCATCAATTCAAGTAGCGTGTAGGTCAGTAATTAAGCCCTAATCAAATCTATAAAACTAGCATAATTGATTGTATTATCTCTACAAAAAAGGAAGGAAGATTTGAGTTATCCTCAACATTCTTTCTTTTAAAAAATTGCGATTAAAGTGCAAGGATGTGATTATTCGCAAAAAGGTTAAAAGTACGCATGCGAAGAAGCATTAATCAAAGCAATTCATTAATCTGATGATTTACTGGCAAAAATCAATGCACAATCGCTGCAATAAATGCAATGGCAGGATGCATGGATATTGTTCCTCTTATCATTTCATCACTGGAAAATACTAATGACCATTATGATTATTTATATTAGGTGACGATAATAACCCCTGATGTTTAACTGGTTGGCAATTTTTGCTATAAACTTCCGCCTTTTGTTAAGACTGCCTGCGCATGAACTAAATGTTTAATTGGGATAGGTTTCTTTAAAGCTAACTAACAGGATGTTTTTTGAGGCTAATGAATAGGAAACTTTCCAGACGTGTTTTTATGCTTTGGCGAATTTAGGAAATCAGATCCGGCAAGGTGGAATAAATTAATGAAGTGTTAATTAATAAATTTTAATGGAGATGGGTGGATTACTTAAGGAATTGATGGATTTCGGAAGGGATGCTTTATCGTAGTAGTGAATTAGTAATTTTTCATGAAATTTACTAACACAGTAATGAAAGAAGAGTCAAACAAATGAATTTAAGTTTGCAGAAGATACGTTTTTATTTTTATTTGAGAAAACCTTCCTCCGAAAAGGTTAATTTTTACGATATATTAGTAATCTCATGAATATTGCGAAGGAAAAGGGTTAAGCGGAAGTTCGCCCCAATCAGCCAGCGATATAGAGCTTTAGAATAAAGTTAGGTTTAAGTTAGTAAATAGGAGGGAAAAAGATTAAAGCTTCCAGAGATTTAAAAGGAGGTAGCAATGAAGTTGAGTAAAGAGCAGAAGGAGCTAAGAAGCTACGGAAGACTACTCTACTATAGGTTAAAGAAGATGACTAGAAAAGCACTTTTTGATAAAAGAAAGCTGCTTAAGGTAGAAAGGTAAAGTTAGTTAAAAATAAACGAGTTGAAAAAAGAAAAGTAAAAGTTTTAAGGGAAAAATGACTAGAACATTAGGACAGGAAAAGAATGAAGGGAAAGGAAAGGAGTTTAGAAGGAAAGCATTTTACAGGACAGCACAGTTTAAGGCACATGGAATGGCAATTGAAGGAAGGATAAATTTATGAAGAGGATAGAAGGAAGTAACAGAGGTTAATAGGTGGGTTACTTTGCGTAAAGAGGAAAGCGGAAGGATAGGAGAGAATAATCCAATAAAGAACGTTTTAGATTTTCCGACTAGAGTCACAAAATATCCTTTCAGGTTGGCAGAGACTTCAACCGTGATGATGTCCGTGGTCATGTTTCCAGCCCCAGCCCGGGTGTTTGTTTGGAGAGCGATGGACTTGAGCCTGAAGTTTAATTTTTAGTTATTAAAAGCCAATTCAGATGCAAATACTTTTAACTAGTTAAATTACCTTGAATCCAGATTTATCAGCGGTGTAATGCACAGTCCTAACACTGCCATCGGGTTCGACTAGGGCATACCATCCTCCAACATTATCCCCATCCCTCCATTCGCTTTGGTGCTTCTTGTCCCACGTGTGAGAATCAACAACTCCATAACTGAACTTGTACTTCGGATACGACCAGCCCCAGCCATGATGATGATCATGTCCATGGCCATGTTGTGTGCCCCCATCCCCACCCATGATGATGATCATGTCCATGGCCATGATGACCGGCTTGCGCAGCAATAGCAAATACTGCTACAATCTACAAAAGAATCACACTTTTATAACTCCAAATTCACAACCAACTAAATTCACAAAATTTCTCACCACTAAAACGGCAAACTTGGCCATTTTATCCGGAATTTCCGTTTTCAAAAAACTATAAAAACTTCACTATAAATTTCCTCTCTCAACTCTCAACGGAGATCACAACTTGACTGATGACTTTGGTTTGGGGTGACGCAACTTTTATACCAAAAACTTCCATCGACCATATCCAAAATAAATAAGTAAAAAATTATATCGCGCCTACATCAAATATCAGTTTAAATCTTTAACGGAACAAAGTACTTTAGTCTGTCCACTTTAGAGTCACCAACTTCCCCATACCTCCTCCACATTACACGCATGCTTAACTTAAACCATTCACTACCCTTTGACCTAACACAGATTAAATACACATTAGACATAATAAGCATATCAAACGAATGATTAAAGTGGAATATGGTGCATATAAATAAAAGGGTTGGACTTGCAAAAAAAAGTATCTCACACGAGCGACTTTGGATGGTGGACAGGATTGCAGAGAAAAAATGAATTTATTATTCAATAAGGCGTACCCTTAATGAGTATTACGTAACCTTAAAACAAGTGATATGGGCAACTTCCAAAAAGTCCAATTTTTTTCTTCACTTCCACCTTCTCACAGATTTCCTGTTTGAGATAAGTGTGGTATTAAAAAGGTGTGAATTTTAGCTGTTTTTAGTGGGTGGAGAAAAGGGCCAAGCTTTTTGGTCTATTGGGTAAAAGAATGATAAGGGTTTATTCAAAGTCCACTTTATAAATAACTATCATTGTGCCAAGAAATGGACTAAGAATAAGTGCATTTCTGCATAGTATTTATCCGCTTGGTTAAGCTTTCTTGGGATCAAGTAAAGTTTAGGTAATGCCAGAGTTTATCAAGCGGTTAATAGTTTTTTACCTTTTGAATTCATAAATTCCCTTTATAATTAATTGATTTGCAACTTTGCAAGCTACTTTAAGCAGCCAGAGGTTGTTGCATAAGCGTTTAGCTTTTTTTAGGGAGAGAAGGAAGTGGACGGATGAGGGGAAACAACGGAAAAAATTACGCACTTTTTATTTNACTTTAAGCAGCCAGAGGTTGTTGCATAAGCGTTTAGCTTTTTTTAGGGAGAGAAGGAAGTGGACGGATGAGGGGAAACAACGGAAAAAATTACGCACTTTTTATTTACGACTTGGTTGGCAGATATAAGCCTGTTATCATTAGGTCATGGACATTTGAACACATAAATAAGTGGAGTATAAGCAAAAAGATGTTTTATAAGGAATGTTTTACACCCAAAAAGCAGTGTTTGGTTGTAAAAATTTAATTTAGTAATTCATTAATCATATTTAAACTCTTGAATTTTATAACTTTATTGAAAAGAACCCTTTTGGCTTTCAAGCTTCAGTGAGTAAACGATGGCAGCAGCGTAACAGTTAAACCTTTATAGTTTGAAAACTAATTGTTTATTTGTTAAAACGGGGTACCTCTGCGCTTAAAAGTGCCAAAGTCGTCGATTAAAATGGGTGTAGTTAGTCCATTCTATTTTTAATTATTGTTTCAGCAGTATTTTTTATATGCTAATGACGTAGATCAGAGGAAGTTATTCTTCATGTAACACGTGGTGAACAATAAGGACTAGAAAATTGAATGCGCATAAAAATTTATAATTGCGATTGCGGAAGTGGAAGCGACCTTTGAATTAGTCTTATGCGGATATTAATATTGGGCCAGTTGTAGTAATAAAAATCAGTTGCAGTTTTTTGTATTGGCACAAGCGTGTGCACTTGTTTCATGAATAATTTTTGGACTAAGTGAAACTTGAGAGTGACAAGAGACATGATTTTTTAAAAGATATTTGAATTTACATAAAAACATGCCAATGCCAATGGCTAATATACGGCCATGAACCCTGAAGTTTAGTAGTCCAAAATGTGTAATGAATTAATGAATGCTACTCTCTCTGCTTATGCTTTTAGACCCTGACTTCTTGCTCGTATGACGTATGCATTTTCTAAATTATGAAAAACAGAAGTGGGCTTTGACATTCGAATGTTTCCTTCTTTGAAATGGAATGTGACAAATTCCACTGATTGGTATGAAAATGAATTCTAATGATATGTATCATAGTTCCGTACTAAAAAGTCAACAGCAAGTTGATAGTAATGAATGGGCTAGTCCAGATCCTAGTCTTTGGATTTAATTTGTGCTTTACTATCCCACACACGGAATATCTTTAAACATATTCTATTTTTCAATGCATTTTGTAGAGGAATATTTTGCCGATTCTATTTACGATGATGACTGCATATTTATCAATATTTTTATGACTATTTCATATCAGCACAAAAATGTCATTGCTGAAAAGCTATTTATATGCCAGGTTGCAAAGTTGTCATCAATCCTAGGTGGGTGCTAACTTTTATATTTTTTATCATGCAAATTATTCTCTACTGTTGAAACCGCACTGACGACAATCCTAAGGAATTTTATTAGGCAGAAATAATTTTTGGATTAGAATTAAATAGTTTTCATTAACACGTCAGTCGGTTCTAAGAGTTTAGAGGAGGTGACACGGGAGAACAAATCTATAAACTGCATTATATACGCACTATAAGGACAACGAGAAACTATCTGATTAAGGAATCATTTCAATTAAAGGTAATAAAAATCGTTAAACACGTCATTTTGCAATTTATCATTCTTATCTTAACATATCTTTTAATCTCAATATCAAAACCGAATAGGTTGAACAGGTAAGTGGTCTGTGGGATCATAATGATAAATTCTTAATTCCACATTTTAAAATGTGCGAATCAACGCTTGTCAATTTTCATTAAAAAGCACAAGTTCTTGTCTGCTAATAAATCATATTTAATGTTTGCGTAAATATTAAACCAGTAGCTTACTGAAAGCTTAAATTCCAGATTTGAATATGAAAGTTTTTAGCATGACAAGAGCGATTAAAATGTAGAGGATTATAGGCTTGAAAGTGAGAAGATATGCTTTTAGAAAGTGAAGATGTGCAGGGTGCGTAATTATAACAGTAGTTTTTGCAGGAACTATTAGTGTGGGCATCCTCTTATCTATAATCTGATGCTTGAAAATTTCAAGTTAACTAGTGAGCACGGTTAGTCATTCACTGAGCTTTCAGAAATTTTCATTTTTAGGTTAGAAGAAAATCTGCAAAATTCTTTAATTTATTAGCTATGATAGTAGATAAAAAAGACATGAGATTTTCACTAATTTATTGCAACCTATTTTAGGAAAGTTTAAATTTCTGAAACCAAAACCATAAGTCAGTTCTTTTTAATCCAGTTGTCGTAATTTAAAGGCTACTCTCTGAGCTGCATCTATTCGTTTAAAGATGCAAATCGGTATATCTTGAACATAAAACGGCGTTATAGTTCAACTTAACATCAAAATAATTTGCAAAATCGGATTTTCTTTAAAATCAAATTGAATCCTTTAAATAGATCTTGGTAGAAGGACACGGTTTGAATCAGAAGCGTAAGACTTCAAAGTGCAGGACACTCCTAAAATGTTGCGAAACGGTAAGATATTTCTTGTGTAAATTATGTTTAAAGTAACAACTTAAGCAAACTAACATATCAACAATTCCACAGGCTCAAGCCACAATGTGCAATCTCCTGCTACGGAGCTCCCAACCGATGCTATAAAAAAGATTGCAAATCCTTCATCAAATGAATTAAGTGCTTATTCAACGTTATTCAAAGACATGGTGTCCGGAGTGGGAGCTGGCTCCCTAAACATTTATAGTGCTCCTGCACATAACCAGAAAGGAAACTTGTATAATTTAATCCCAAGACCTTGTCTTGTCGAAAAGTCGGCGGTATTCCTGGAGAACTTAGAGTCGCCCAAAATGACTTTCAAAAGTCTAGTAAGCGCAGGGAACGCTTCAAACTTGGATTTTAATCATTGCATCCTAGTTGTCGAGACATTAGCAAAATTTCACGCATCATCATACATCTTCCGAAGGCAACTTGGAGAAAAGGGGAAAGGAAAGCTGGAAATGCTCAAGAAGTATCCATTCATAAGTCAGCAATCGAATCCGCTCTACTCTTCCCGACAAAGTGAAAAATTCACCCCAATTTTCGCCACAGGTTTCGACCTCGCTTGTAAACTCATCGAAATGGAGAATCCTTCATTGGCCTTCAAGCTCCAAAGGAAAGTACCAGACCCTTCAGGAATATTTGGCAAAATCGTCAAGTTTCTCGAAGATGAGAAATATGATAATGATGACTTTTACGTGGCATGTCACGGAAGTTCTTTAGTTGAAAATATGCTATTTAAATACGACAATAAGGAACCAGTAGAGTGTCGCTTGACAAACTTCGACCTCCTTTATATGGGACCATTAGCCAGTGATCTCGTTTTGTTTATGCTGACCTCAACAACCTTATCGTTTCGACAGGAGTTTGAAGAAAAGCTGTTGGCTTTCTATTGCGATGCTTTCCAAGAGCAAGTTTTGGCTTCGGGTCTTAAGAATAGCGAGATTGTTACGGAGTTTGAAGAGAACATTGATGAGTTTCATCTGAAATTGGAAAAGCAGTATAAGAAGCTTTTGGAGTTTGGATTCTACCACGCCTGCGTCCTTCTCCCACTGATCGAGTTTAGAAAGTCTCAAGTTAATAAGGCAGAACCTTTGCATTTGTCTATTGGCGAAATGCTAACGGAATATAGCAATTGTTTTTCTTCTGATATGAACCAATATGAAAAGTTTGTATTAAGTAGTTCAACATTGGGTGAAAGATTGGTTGGGATTGTGAAACAATTAGTGAAAGCCCGGGTGCTCTAAATTATAAATTATACTTTATTGTATGTTATAAAGTTATATAAAGTGTTATTGAAAAATGGATATATTTGATCTTTTACTTTCTTGGCATAATATTTCGGAACTTTTTGCACGTCTTCCAAATCTCTGGCTCTGCCTTTCTAGTCCTTTCAACCGGCTTTTGATTCTTTAGCGAAGGCATTGCTGGCATATTTAAATTAACAGTTGCGCATTTCGTTGTTGCTGGCTTGGGATCGTCAAAATCTTCTTCGGATGATTCAATCAAGACAAGGTCATCGGAATTAGGATAAGTTATTTCAGTGGAAGCTTGTCCGCTTTGCTCATAATCGCCTTCACCACTGCACTTGGCTTTCTTTAAAGGAGGTCCTCTTTTTATTTGATTTTCATCATCTTTTATTTTCCCACGTTCCCAATGCCCATCCGGAAACACAATTATATCATTTCCCTCTTCATTGCTTCCATCCAAAAAGCTTATAACATTCATAAAGTATTCATCAATACACAAATCGTCAAATTTTAACCGCATATTACAAACAGGACATATGAAGTTTGGCTTCTGCTCATTCATAAGGATGAACTGGTAAACATCGAAGCATTGGATATGCTTGCATTTTGTACTCCGACACGGTAATTTCATTCTGTTTTTCCCTATCGGGCAAGCTACCGAGGTCTGAATGAAACTAGGAGTGATCCCAAGATTCTCCCCTTCGCTCAAGATAACCCCCGTGATCCTTTCTAAGGTTCTGTGGACAGGTTCAACCTCTTTATTTTTCAGCCTCAAGAGTAAATCATCCGCAGTAAGCTTTCTAACCACGTTGATACTAATCACATATCGATTCCTATCGGGTGTCCAATTTATATCAATCTCATTATTGGCAAAAGGCGATAATTTCATGCGATTAGTTATGTTGACTGGTCTAGAAGGCCTTTTCGGCTTTTCTGAGGGTCGTGATGCTGGTATTGTACTTGGAAGCTGGATAGATTTCCCATTAACTTTAATCTCTAATTCGGGTGGGAACAAGTCATCTTGCTCTTGGGATACGTCCAAAGCGCAAAACCTGATTTGAACTTGAGAAATGAAGCGCAACCCTTTCCCATCAACATAATCGCGTGAATTGCAGATTTCAATTACTTGGTCGATGGAGAAGCGAAAAGTGTGGCTGAAAGCATATTTTCCAGGTCTTGAAGTTGATCTCGCTGGAACTATTAAATTAGCAAATCATTCATAACTCATTCAGTCTCATAATAACACTCACGTAACATAGTCGGTTTCATAAGAACGGAATGAGTGTCGTAGAATGGTAGCTCTATCAATTTGACATCGGGGCAAGATGATATACTCCGGGTTTGGTTAGGATAGCAAATTACCGTTTCGTATCTCATCGGAACATTTACAGGAGCTACCTAAAATGTAAAATGAAATGTGAATTTAATAATTTTGTAATAATTTAATAGCAAACCTGCACATTCATATTGACTAAGCTCTTGAACTTTTCCTGCGACTCCAAAAAATAATTCAAAATTGAACTTTCCTTTTCTATCCCTGTTTCTCGTCACAATTTGATAGAATGATATGGCGCATAGCAAGGCATGAAGCAAGGCCAAGGTTAAACAAATATTTCGTGAAACAAAAGCCTATAAAATTTTATTGTCTATTTCTTAAAATAATTGTACATATAAACAGATAAAGATGTTTATAAATATTTTACAAACTGAAACATTTTATATGCTTTTAAGTGCAATCTACAATAAATATTAGATTCGCAAGATATTTATTACTTGATTAATAACTCTAATAATGTTTATGGATAACTTTTCGATTTTGCCTATGATCGCTGGTTCTCCTCCAGATTTTCAATCACACGAGCACATTCTTTCTCTACATCCATAGGGGGAAGTGACGCATCAATCGTGACAACTTTATTCTTCCAGCGTGCAATGACTGGTTCTGAAATGTCATGAAAAACTTGTAGTCTGGTCTTGAGAGTTTCTTTATTGTCATCTTCCCTTCCCGTCGCCATTCCCCTTTTGAGTGACCTTTCCATAAGAATCGAATCTGGACAGTCTAGAAAAATGATCATATGTGGTGACCCTAATTGCTGGCAAAACAGCTCGCCCTGCTCTATCGTTCTTGGATAACCGTCAATCAAGTAGCCAGCACATGAGTCATACTTGTCATCCATTGCTTGCGCGAGTAACTTAAGAACCAAGGGTGTATCGACCAATTTCCCTTTTGCCATTGTCGCTCTCAACTCCTCAGCTAATGGACCTCCTTTCTTGACTTCAGCACGCAGTATGTCACCGGGTGACAAATGGGCTAATTTGAAGCGTAAAGCAAGCATCTCACATTGTGTGCCTGGAAGATTAGAGTCCTGAGGATATGATTATAATTTTGGCTTTGGATTTTTATCTATATTTTAAAACACCTTTCCCACTTCCGGGTCCGCCTAAGATCCACAAGCATAACTTCGTCTTGTTCTCAATCGACTCTTTTATATCTCTTGTCTGCAGATTCTCCCCATTTTTACGTTTGCAACATTTCGATCCCATGATGAGAGCTCGTTTATAATTATTAAAATCTTACAAAAACGTTACATTTCACATCTTTTGTAAGTTATCAAGTTGTAAGTTAATTGCATCTTGTATAAATCTTGTGTATGCAGAAATAACATATTTCCAAGACGTTGTTAATACGACATAATAATAATTGGTTGAGTATTAAATTCATTGAGCATTACCCAACTTATTTCAATTGCACGGCAGGTGCAAACAGCAAATACATCCGTTAATTTCGTTTATGAGAATTTAAAACTTTCCAACATGTTTAAGCTGCCAATTGTTAATGTCACTCCTCCTCCTCCTTCTCAAGAAGCTCCGGCAGCTTCCCAAGAAAAAAAGCAGTCGAATAGTAAGAGCAAACCAGCAGAAGCGCAACTTAAATTTGACCCGGAAGTTGTAATAGATGAAGTGGAATCGAGATGGAAGGTTGATAAAAATCATTTTACAAAATTAATGATGATCATGATAACAATCAATTATTATTCCAGAGCTTCATCCAACGTGTTCGGATCCACGAACTGCTGAAATGCATGCGTTCCCACCACGAAAGGTTGAAGGTTCTTCGAGACCACACAGATCTAGATGAAATGCTAGACTTGAAAGAGAAAGCTGATGAAGAGCAATTAAAAATTCAGATAGAATCTCGGAGTCTTCGTCGTCGAAAGAAACGAGAACGCGAAGAAGGTAAGGATAATTCTTTAGCTTTGAAAGTTTGACAAATTCTAATGATTTTTATTAAAAATCGAAGCATTGAAAAAACTCAGATCAAGAAGAGCCAGTGTCATACAAAATTTGGAAGTGTTGAACGAAGAAGAAGACGAAGAACAATTAGAGAAGGAACGTAAACGTCAAGAGATGGAGAAAAAGCATGACGAGATTATGGGCAAAGGGGTTGAAAACTTATTTCTCCGAACTCAAGAGGAAGAGGAAGAAGCTATAACGCAGATTTATCCCCCACTAAAGCAGATCCTTACAGACCCCAAGTATGTAGCGAAATGTGCAATTGCAATGTTCAGCTCCAGGTCGGATATCACTGACGACGAGTTCGACTCAATCATTGCTCTTTGTCAAGATGAGTTGGAAAAGCAAGCTTTAAGGGATGCCTATGAGGAGAACAAGAGCCGCGAGAAGTATTTGCATAAAGCGGATGAGAAGAGGAGGATGCTTTATGAATTCATTAATAGCACATTCTTCATCCAATTCATGCTGGTCGTCATTATTGTCTCTATTGTGGGCATCTTTTTAATCACTTTTGAATCAATTCAGATTCATTACGGTAGAATAGTATTTTAAACGTTTCATAAACTATTTTGTTAACTCTCACCTTATCCCGCAGCTTACCCTCTTGTTGTGTTGGACAACTGCATCATTGGCATTTTTCTTGCTGAAGCCACATTCAAAATCGCCATTTACAAAGAAGATTATTTCAAAAAGCCCTGGAACTTGTTGGATATTTTGATTATTGCAGTGAATTTTATGTAAGAAATTGATTTTTAAATTTTAGAATGCAAATTAATAGTTTTTCCATACAGCGAAGTCTCTGTTGAGCTAATCACAAAGACGCTTGCCCTGAGTACAGATATTAACTCCAGTATTTACTTTAAAGTATTCAAAAGTCTGCGAGCTCTTCGTCTCTTGCGTATCATCAAGTTTCTTCCTACTCTGCAGGTTGTGGTTACAACCATTTTTCAAAGCATGTTGTCCATGGGTAAGGTTTGCGTAAAAAATTAAGTGATTTGGACTTAAAAAAATATTGTTTATGGAAAGGTTCCATTGCTGTTTTGATGCTCTTATTTATTTTCGTGTTTGCCGTCATGGGTCGTGGTTTGTTTTCGGAAGACTCCCCAAAATATTTCGGGAGACTTGGACTAGCATTCGTAACTCTTTTCCAATTGCTAACTCTTGACGATTGGTTCCAGCTAATGCAGGATCTTCCAAAATCGAAATCGCAAGAGAGTGCTCAATACTGGATAATGTTTATTTACCTCTTCTTCTACATCATTATTGAGAATTTGGTCTTTCTCAAGTACTTTTCATTTCTTACCTTTGACTTTAAAATAAGAAGGTTTAGACAAGTGAATTTAAATATTTTTTAAGCTTATTCGTGGCCGTACTCGTCGACAACTTTCAGCTAACTTTAGCCGAAACGGAAGTTAGAAAACATAAAGAATCCCTCATTTACTCCAAGGACAATGACATGTTTACGGAGATTTTTGAAGAGCTTGATAGGAAGTTGAAGGAGCATGCTAAAGAACAAGAGGGTGCTATAGGACAAGATCCGGGAGAACATGGTGACTATATTGATCCGAAACAGCCTGAAATGACTGTCCCTGATTACTTCCCTGTTGGACCGGATTCAAGGTAAAATGCAATAATTCATAAGCAAGTTAATGAGATAAGCAATTAAAATGAGCTATTTTAATTTCTCAGGGAGAGACTTGTTTTGGAGAATATCTTTAAAGATTTTTGTGGATTGGACTTTCAACGGTTTTTATTGAGGAGGAGAGTCAATATCATGCACACAATAATGGACAAAGGAATTACGTCACAGGTAAAAATTACAAAATTATCTGTTTTAGTTCAGGTTGGGAAGTTTACATATTTGGCCTTTGCAGAGGAATACTTGGAGTATTCAGGACAATACGAATATCGCGGAACTGTCTCGTCTCAATCGCGAGTTTACGACTTAATTCGAAGGGGATTGTGAAAATAAAAATAGAATTTATAAATTAATGCTAATGTAATTTCATGCTATTAAAAAGTTGCTATTAAAGTTTTAAATTAAAAATATGATACGATTCGTCTGACCATGCCTGTCATCATTTAAGCAAGTTTTCTCATCGATGGTCTATGAGCTTGTGAAAAGATTGCCGACTCCTAAAAGTTGTCATGACTGGTCAGTAACACTAACACTCTCGGTTATAAGGAATTCATTTATTTGACAAGAAAATGTTATGACAGATTCCATCAAAATTGACAAGTTATGTTAATGGTGCGCTGCGACCTTTGATATAAAAGTGTGATTATTGCTAGAAAGCCACCATGACACAAAATCCTAATGCTTCTACTTCAAACCGTCGGGCTTCACCCCGATCTCAGAGGGCACAGCCTCAATTTCTCTCAACTACTGCTCCTCCAGGCTTTGAATCTTTGTATGTCCACGAACGCTCAAAAGTAACCAACTTATTTCAAGCATTCGTCCTCCCCCTTCACTCGTCCCTGGTTCGTGGAGGACTCCGTCTTCGCCCTAATGAAAACACAAATGCTTTGCCACCTGGACCCATCCCTCTCAACGAAATAACGGAGCAGATTCCACCAAATTGGAATAACAAAATTACCACAAGAATCGAGGAAGGAACGAATCACTCGAAGCAAGAGCTCCTTCTCCGCTACTGGGATCCAGCAGACTCAAGCGTCCACTATGAGGTGAAAGTGATTGAATTGGTGAGGAACGTTCATCTCGTTGTAATGCTCTTCCGTGCCGTCAACTCTTATGGGATAGATGGATCTTTGAGGGCAGCTAATAGTCGCAATGTGGACAGCCACAGTTCACAGCGGAACTCGGCCGTTGGCAACTTCACTTTGCAAGATTACTTCACAGCTTTCTCTTTCAACGTGCTTGGTGGACAGGGTGGAGGTGCCGGAGTAGAAAACAAGGCTTGGTACGAGCTCTATAGGAATCTTCATGCATTCGAGTCTATCGTCTGGGATCAACTTATGGAACCAATTGGAATCAGTGTAAGCGGAAGACCCCGTGAACCCGGTCCATACGAAAGCAGGACGTCTCAACAATCACAGCCTCAACCTCAATCTCAACAGTCCCAACAGCAACCACCAATGTTTATTCCTACTCAACCTATGCCAGTACCTTACCCTGTGGGTGGAATTGGTGGGCCTTTGTACACTCCCCCGGGAATTCCAGCAGGTGGAGGACTCGGAAGATCAGATTTAGATCCACTAGGAGGATTCGGTCATGGTATGATTGCAGACCCGAGAGGATTCAGACAGCCTGCTATACCCCCACCTGGGGGAGGACTTATGGCGCCCCCGCCTGGAGCAAGGTTTGATCCTTTTGGACCACCAATGCCAACTCCAAGACCGGCTCCGCCAAATGGACCTGGCCCTGGAGGTCCTGGATTTGGAACGCCCAATCCGGATGCTGAGCAGCCTCCACCAGGCTTTGAGGATATGTTTATTTAATTTATGATTATTTACGATTATTTATGAGTCCGTAAATTGTTTGATTTATTTGAAATGCTTTATAAAAATTGTAAAAGTGGAACCCATTTTTTTGGAATTTTCATCTTTTGCTTTTATTTTTCCCCCATAACGTACGCAATTTTCATTCTAAAATTACAGTAAACTAATATCACTTTCAAATAAATTAATTTCCTGCTTTAAAAACGAAAACCACGCAGATTACGGCAAAACATTAAACCTAAAAGATGGCAAAGCGTCATAACATTAATACTTTTTATTAAATACGACAACATTCCTTAAACATTCAATGTGGACAGGTCAACATGAGTACTGACTGTTGACCTTGATCCAAGTTCAGTCTTTAAGTTGCGTTGGAACATAAATAAAAAGTATCTGAGAAAAAACACTTTCCATGATTCCTGTTGATTTGTACAAACTAAACTGACTAGTACCTACGAGCATTCACTTGTCTTCATAAATGATCCATCACCATTGAATGAAGGCCATTCAATGATGATGGATAACTTATAAAAACAACCAAAGGCCAATAGGTATTCTCTCTAATCAGTAAAGAGAAAGAGAAATTGTTTTTTAACCCTAAATGCCAATGAAATCCAAAAAAAAGTAAAATTGGTGGGTCGATAGCGCGACAACCATGACTGTGTTGAAGACGCTATCGATAAGGGGAATTTTGTATCATTCTTTATGATAAAAAATCTCATCGATAACGTCTTCAACACTGCCATAGCCCTCACGACTCTTTAGGCGATCCAAAACTTCCAAAGTCAGCTTGGCTTGGGTCTCTATTGTCTTGATGGCTTTGAGTGGCACTCCAATCGCAACGTTGTTGAATGGGTTGGCTGGGTCAATTATAACTGGTCCCAACCTCTTACCAGGCGTTCTCTTCATTAGCGCCTCGGCCCACCGCTCATCACCGGGGCAGGTGTCGTTGAAAAACTTGCGACAAGCTGGCGGTAGATTTTGGATGTTGCGAAAATTGATTTGCAAATTTCCAAAATTGCTCATCAATTCTAAAAAGCGCCTGAACCCGGAAATTCGACAGGTTTTTCCAACACCCTTTTTCAATTGAGCGGAGATGGCAGTAAGCTCCATAATATACGATTTGGCTGAAATGCACATTGAAATGCTTAACTTTCCCCAGAGCTTAGACAGGAGAACGATATCAAGCATGAAGTCATCTTCCATGAAATTGGTAACAAAGTTGATGGTCTTTTCAGTAAAGCTGCTGCTGTATCTTCTGTTATACTCCAAATCGATTTTTCCAGTTGTTTTCAAGGATTTGATTTGGAGCTTTGTCAATTCTTCCAAAGCCCGATTTGATTGAAGGAAAGGTAAAACCTCTGGCAAGATGCCTGCACCCACCTCCTTCACAATAAAATTCTTCCCTGGAAGAAGGTCAAACGGGATTTCTCCTTCTGTTGGATGCTCGTACGTAAATTTGATAGAATAATTTGTTATTTTGTTGACCTTGATGCATCCATGAGTGTTTAAAACTTCAACGAACATGTCCAGGACACGCATAAATGGTGACGCATGACCTGAATGGCTGCTGATGACTACATCATTTACCAAAACGATACAATCTACATCCGGATTTGTTTTATAATCTTCATCGTCATCAAAACTGATTCCCGTATATTTCCCCATACTCCCAGCCACCTTTACCCTTCCGATTTGATACTTTCCGTTACTATTTTCCATCAAGTATTGAAAGATCTCGTGGGCAGTTTGTCTCCCCAGCTTTACATAAGTTTCGTCCACTTCAATATAGTGCAAGAAATTCTCAAAGGTCTTAACCAGCTCGGGGCAGTAGCACATTTTGGTGTTCCAAGAAAGAGGTTTTCTCACTAAATGAGAAGATGATGGGCGAAGATTCTACATAAAATAAGCGAGCTCAAATCATTTCTATAACCAGACATAATTACATTTTTGCTTACATGTTTTTGTCCAGTTTTTTTGCGCTTGCTCCCCTTTCTCTTCTTGGGGCTGGAATCTTGGCGCTTGTATAAATCCCGAACCCAGAGAGCCACCCAAAACGCCACCCGCATGAGCTTCAAAACTGCCCACAAGACTTTCAAAATGCAAGCTACGACCAATGCAGCAACTGTCCACAAACCCCAAATGCTCCAATATA
>JAHZMU010001957.1:0-13911 GCA_027743725.1 Rambutsinella grinnellia | reverse complement strand
AAGTTTCTTTAAAGCCTTCCTTTTGTCTTCATGCTCACCTGCTTCAAGAGCAACAGTAGTTGGAAGTGAGGTTGAGACATAAGCAGTGCTCAAGAAAACATTTGAGATGCTCAAGAAGGAACTCGAGAAGGGCTCAACTCTGCTGGCATTTCAGGGAAAATCGATAGGAGAAAAGCACTGGCTGGGAGAGAAAAGAGAAAGCCTGCGGGATCTAAAGATAAACAGTTACAAGGAGAAGGCAGAGAGAAAGGAGAAGCGTTCCCAATTATTACGGGAATGGAAACCTTTTACCCATCAACATCACCATCAGCCCTAGAAAGTTTGCAACTTTCTATTAAATTAGGTCATTCCATCCTGGAAAGTTGCAAGGGAAAGGGTTTGCATATTTACATTTTACACAATTATTTCTACCTCCGTATATGGTTATGGCTTCCTCTTTCCTCGCTTATCTCTACCATCTCAACTCTCTCGGAAATAAAGGGAGAAATATTATTTACATGTTTACACTCACCTTACACCATTTCCACTGAAATATTTCATGTCGGAGAAGTGGAATGGAGTCGAGAATTTATTTTATGAGTGGTAATGCGATCGTTATCTGAACACTTTTAGTCATGTTACGCTTTTCATCCGCACCGCACGCTAATTAAGCTAATAAATGTGATTATTTCTCTAAAATAGCCAGAGCCTCAGACAATATTTCGGATCGTCATCTTTGCGAAATGACAAGACTTTCTGATCTCAATCTAATCGTGTGGGACTTTTGAGAAGCGGAAACTAAAACATGAGCTTAATCCCCTTTTTCTGGGTCAGAAAAAGGAATGGGATGGGTTGGAGGAGAGGTTCAAAGAGAAAGTTTAGGTTTCTCTGTCCCAAAAAGTTTTTGTTCCAGGCGAAAGTTTGGTGATTGGAGGGAATGGAGGGAATGGAGGGATATAGAGGCTATCATTACAGAGTTTAGAGAAACATAAGCGATTCGAGAGTTTCCTCTTCGCATCATATCCCATCCCATCATAATCATCAGAGGCTGGACACTCTACTTCGGGGCGATTTAGACTTGTAACGAGCCCATATCACTTTCACCAGAAGAAAAAACAGGATGAGATGGGAGAGAGTTGGAAAAGCTAATGTTTTTAATGCTCTATTCCCCACTGGACTGGAGAAGAAGCGATTTCTTTTTCCACAAAGCTATTTCTCACAACCAATTTAGGATTAGCCGAGACAGGAAATTCTTTACCTTTCCATTCTTAAATCCACCATTTCTCTGCAATTTATGGACTAGGCTGGATTTTTTTTGGCAAAGAATAACCTGTTTTGTCCTGTTGAGAATATCTGGATTTTCCAGGCGCCACGTATTTCCTTTTCGGATTACTTGAACGTAATTTTTCCACAAAGCTCGTATTTCTCACAACCAATTTAGGATTAGCCGCGACAGGAAATTCTTTACCTTTCCATTCTTAAATCCACCATTTCTCTGCAATTTATGGACTGCTCTGAAGTTTTGTTTTTGGCAAGGACCTGTTTTGTCCTGTTGAGAATATCTGGATTTTTCAGGCGCCACGTATTTCCTTTTCGGATTACTTGAACGTAATTGTTCGATTAATAAATTGGTTTAGGAGAAGAAAGAGTGTCGCTGACTTCCGCTTTAAATACTTTTGGCAGAGAAAAGGGAAAGAACACGTGTAGCTTTTCCTCTCTTGACCTTTTCCTCTTTTGACAAAGGCAATTGTTGTTAGATGAGTTATTCGAGACTCGTGAGTAAAAAGCTTCTGCTATTAAAGTGACCATTGCGTACACGCACAGTACAAAAGAGATGGAATGGACGCTCTCTAAAAAACATGAGGGGATTTGCTACAGGGCCAAGGCAAGAAAAGATCAAATTGTAAATAGAAAGAAAAAAGAGGTCCAAAAAATGTTATCACCAAATTATTTCATAAAATTATTTCCCCCAAAACATTAATTCAAGTCATTTTGTAACTCCCCTAAAATATTCGTTGATATTCATCAGACATGAAAGCCTTCCTACCTTTTCTATTGATCCATCTTTCCCTTATGAGAATTCCACGTGCATGACTCAACCTGCATTTATTTCTGGGGGAAGCATGAGCTATGTCTAATGATGAGCGATTGAAGAGCTGAATCCTTTTGGGAATTTTCTCTTCCAATATATCAACTCATTTAGCATGAGAAGAAGAACAGCAACTGACAGACTTTCTCCAAGAAGGGAGACTCCACTTGTCTATTGTCTTGAGTCAAGCTGTGTCACATTTTGTGCTCCGTGGGACGCTACGATCATCACCTTTATCGATTCCCATTTAACCCGGAGGTAAATTGACCCAACAAGAGCTAATAAAAGTTATTAGCTTTCTCTTCCTCCCAACATATGGAATACTTCGCAGCATTGAGAATTATTTTATACTGAAAATACAGAAAAAATGTTTCTTTTAACTTTGTCAATGGGAAATATCGATTGAAGAGCTGAATCCTTTTGGGAATTTCCCTTCCAATATATCAACTCATTTAGCATGAGAAGAAGAACAGCAACTGACAACGATTTCTCCAAGAAAGGAGACTCCACTTGTCTATTGTCTTGAGTCAAGCTGTGTCACATTTTGTGCTCCGTGGGACGCTCATGATCATCACCTTCATCGATTCTCATTTAACCCGGAGGTAAATTGACCCAACAAGAGCTAATAAAACTTATTAGCTTCTTCCCCCCAACATATGGAATACTTCGCAGCATTGAGAATTATTTTATACTGAAAATACAGAAAAAATGTTTCTTTTATCTTTGTCAATGGGAAATATGAGAGTATTCTTCGTTGAAGGTTTCTGGAGAGATTCCGGGTATTAGCTTTTCCCCTTCAACCATTTGTCAATGACTGTTTCGTTTCCGATGTCGATTTTTAATATTTTGTGTATGGAGTGGGGGAGAAAAAGGGATTTTGTGAACATTTTTGTCAAGTTACTAACAAGCTGGGTTTACAGTTTCACTTCTTGATCTCTACCCGAATACAAATAAACGGGAGATATCGCTCGCTTCATGAAATGTGGCAGGAGTTGAGCAAAAGCTTTGCGGTATTCGATGGCTTTTTATTTTCTAGAAAAATAGTAAGAAAGAAAGTAGATGATTGATTTGAGAATTGTTAAGAGTTGATGGTTAGAGATTTGTTTGAAGTTGGCTGATTAACTCGAGTCAACTCTTTTAAAAAATTTGCAAAGTTTGAGAGAAAAAAGTGAGAATTTAAAAGTTATGAATGGCTCAATGCAATATTGACTGGAGTGAAAAAGTTTGTGAATAATTCTGGAGAGTTGGGCTAACCTTAAACTTTTAATTGGATTGAGACAATTTGGGTTAGGAGGACGGACGATTCGCTCCAATTTTTATTTCCGGTTTTTTTTGGCAAGGCTTAAAATAATTTAGGTGAATAGCAGGAGAATTATATGGATTATGCAAGACAAGCTTAAGTGGTGTAATTTGGGAGAAGAATTGCACGAGAAATAGCCCATTTCGGCAGGAATTAATGGGATGGTCATCGGAAATCGCTGGTCTTGTCTCTAATGCTATGAAATAAATTATGGAATGAATTATTCCCAATTTATTACTATCGAATTGCCCCAAAGAAATTGTCAGATGAAATGCTTGTCAATGTCAGCGCTTAAATCAGAGTGAACAGCAAAGTGCACTTTTCCCATAAAAGTCAACTTAAAATATGAAAAGAGAAATCAGTTTCACGGTCTCACTCTGATTATTTCATTTTTTCATTTGTCCTCTCTCCCCTGTCATGTGAGTCTTTGTGGAAAATAAAAATCCATCACAATTATGAATACGTTCCCAAAAGACCCTTCTCATGTCACTCTTTTTCGTTGCTCGAACGAGCATTTCATATTTTCAACGAATCGTTTTGTTGTTGCCATTCGAGTGCGTATTCTGTGACAGAAAGCTCTTGGTATTCGGTGAAATGAGAGGGGAGATCCATTTAATATATTCCGGAGAGAAATAAGCACTCTCATATTTTGTCAAAGGTAACCTTTCATTCCTCCCAAATCTGTTGTGAAAGTGGAGATAAAATTTGATAAAATGTCTCCGTGACTCATCCCATCTCCCATTTTTCTGCCTGAGGATTACATAATAAGCGGGGGCAGAGTTTTGTCGAATTAAATCTTTTATTTTTATACGAAACGTTTCTTTAAAGGTTAAGAACTGGCTAATTCTATTCAAAAGTTAAACGTAAACTTTTCTAATGAACTGATTCGAATGCAAACAAATCGTCAGACTTAAAATTAGAATTTGTTTTCTCTCCAAATAGCAGAGTTTGTAAAAACAAACGATTTGAATTCTCTTCCCTGACAAGCGTGTGGAATGAAAGGGGAATGGATTTATCACCAGCACCTTCCTTAACAAGTTTTGATCGCGTGAGTTGATCTCAACCCGAAAAGCATAATTCATTTCACTCTCCCTAACAAAATCATCTAATGCACAGGGGTTAGGGCAAAAGCCAAAGATTTTATTAACAAATGCATTTCATTCCTAAAATTGAACCGCAGAATTGTTTATTAATGTCACCCCTTTTATTAATCAGACTTTTGACAATTATTTTATTTCAAGAATTGTAAATTTTTACTCGAATGAAATTCTTGCCATGAGAAAGTGAAGGACATCGCTTGATTCAGGTCTAGATGTTTCTAATGAAGCGTTGTATTCTTCCCGAGTGAAACGACAGCTCTTAAAACCCCAAGCCCGTTTGATGTGCAACTCCAGTTTCTTCAAACTTGCAACCTTCTCCCACACATTTGACTTGTAGCCGAGATCAGTTTCATATTTATTCCAAATGCCAATTAAGGAAACGCCATCAAACAGATCCACTGATTTCTCCAAACCCACGTGCCCCACACTCATTTCGTTTACATAGCCCAACTTATAGTCGAGACTGAGAGACTCGAGTCGACCAAAGGACTCCAAGAAATTGAAGGAGATGTAAGCTTCCTTCCTATTCATCTCAAGGTCAAGCTTGAGCTCGAGATGTGTTATGCTAGTGTTGGAAAACTCTTCAATTTCGAGCTGGCCACTTTCGGAAATGCTATTGATGTAAGACGCTCCAATCGAAAGGCTGCGGAGCTTCTGCAAATGTCTGATGCTCCGGAGAATAAAGTCTATTTCCAAGTTTTGCTCACCCAATATATAAATCTTCAACGTTTCTAGAGGACAATTTAGGGACGCGAAGGCGGCGAAGGTGTTAGCTCCAATTTCTATTTCAATATTGAGCGTCTTCAACCCCACAAATGTTTGAGGATTGATCCCATTCGCTTCTAAACTCAAGTCTGTGAAATACACATCCGGTTCGTTATACTGCAAGTTTTCCAACTGGGCTCCATACTTTTGGAGGAAATGATTGACAGCTGCCTGGTATCCGAGATAAGTCTTGAACGTTTTTAATCGGGGTAGATTGGGCAAGTCAAATAACTCAAGTCGATTGTATCCTTCATAATTGGAATATTCAAAACTTTTCAGATTTGGCGTGAATGGCAAGAGCTCCAAGAAGGTTGAGTTCTGCTCACGGACTTCAATCTTCCAAACTTGATCTCCAAACATTTGCATAAATTCCATTGCTTTTGACTCGTACGCATTCTCTTCTTCATCTTCATCGTCATCACGGTCTCCACATAATATTACGCTTCTGAAGAGAATCGGACTCGGATTTGAGCTCCCAAATGTCTCCAGAAACTGATCAATTCTCTCAGTCGTTTCCAACTCCAAGTTGGGACAGAAATCTCTTTCTTCGAGGACCTTGTCGGTAGAGTTAAGCCAGGATTTGCAAACCAATCGGGGCTGCAGAGACAAACCACTCCAACCCAGATAATTTATGAGGTGGGGCATGATCAAATCGAATTTCCAATTCATCTCGGAGAATCCGTAGTGAGAGTTGTTGAGTATTTGACGGAAGGGCTGGCACACATTGCTTAAAGAGGAGTAGTCTTCCGGCCCCAATTTATGGAAGATTTTCGCCCAGCACTAAAATTCAAATTAGAAATAAGCTATGCAATTGGTATGGATTTTTAGAAAAGGTTTTTACATCATCGATCAGAAGATCACGCGCGTCCATTATCTTACTGGAAAGGAGGAAAAGCGTTCGTCCCTAATCGATTTACTAAAAATTTCAAAACCGTTAAAGATTAAGCTATGCTTCAAATTAGGATGAGAAAGCGAGGAAAATTATCCTTTTTCATAAAATTAATTTATTTGATCAAGCTCCATTTTGAAGCAATTGTCTTAGCACCTGCACCAAGTCGATACCCAAAGATGACATTGGGAAAATCCTAACTGCTCATATTTCTCATTTATATTGCAATTTATTTCTACTTGATTCAATTTAAAAAAGTATTAAATATTTATAATCTGGAGAATTTATGACAAGCATCTTCCATAACAAATTTGATCGCGTGAGTTGATCTCAACCCGAGAAGCATCATTCATTTCACTCTAACAAAATCATCTACATGCACAGGGGTTAGGGCAAAAGCCAAAAGATTTTATTAACAAATGCATTTCACTCCTAAAACCGCAGAAGTTTATTTGCTCAGAAATTAATATCATCTTTTATTATACTTAATTGATTTAAATCTGATAGTTTTGTGAATGAGAATTGATTATTTTATTTTAAGAAATCATGTCCAGAGGTTTCTAATAATCGTTGTACTGTTCCCGACTGAAACGAAAGCACTTCCCCAAACCCGGTCGTGTAAGGCTTAACTCCATTTTCTCCAAGCTCTCAACCTTTTCCCACACATCCGACTTGTACGCGTGATCAAAGCTGAGATCGTGTTTATTCCAGATCCCTTTCAAGGAAACGCCATCAAACAAATCCACTCGTTTCTCCATCCCCACATGGCAAACTTTCCCTTCTCCCATGCCCAAGTTGTACTTAAGCCTGAGAGACTCAAGTCGACCAAGAGATTCCAAGAAATTGAAGGAGACATTGGCCTTTTTCGGGTTCGCCTCTCCAAAGTTGACATGAAGCTCGAAATGTGTTATGGAATTATTCTCAAACTCTTCAGGTAGGAGCCATCCACTTTCTGAGATGCGAATCGTGTGATCTGCTCGAATGGAAATGATGCTGAGTTCATTTAAATGATTGATGCTCTTGAGGAATAAGTCGATTTCGAAGAGATTCTCATTATTATAGTCCATTATAGTAATCATTAATAATTCCAGAGGACAATTGAGGGATTGAAAGGCGGCGAAGAGGTTAGCTCTTATCCCAACGGCAAGAATATCCAGTATCTTCAACGCTCCAAATGTCTGTGAATTGATCCCATTCTCTTCCAAACTCAAGTCGGCGAATTGAACCTCGATCCCGTAATACTTCAAGTGTTCCAACTGGGCTCCATATTTTTGGAGGAAATGATCGACGGCGACATCGTCTCTGGGAAAAGTACTGAACTTTTTCAATCCTGGGAGATCAGGCAAGTCTCCAAGCAAAGGTTCAAATTCACCCCCGTCTTGGCTAAGATATTCTAGACTTTTCAGATTTGGCGTGAATGGCAAGAGTTCCAAGAAGGTTGACTCCCGCTCATGGACATTAAGCTCCCAAACGCGATCTCCAAACATTTGCATAAATTCCATCGCTCTTTGATCAAACGGTCCATTGTCATCAACGTCCTTTTCTAGCCACATTGTCCTGAATAGCATCGGACTCGGATTTGAGTCTCCAAATCTCTCAATAAACTCAGCAATCCTCTCAGTCCTTAGGAATATCAAGGGAGGGCAATCTTCTTTTTCGTCCAAGATCTTCTCGATCGAATCCAGCCAAGATTTGCAGACCAATCTTGACTTCAGAATCACTCCACACTCCAAGTAGGGGAGGAGCTGGGGCAGAAGGACATTGAATTTCCATTCCCCCTCACAAAAGCCGTAGTGAGAGTTGTTGAGGATTTGACGGAAAGGCTGGCACACATTGCTTAGAGAAGGGTAGTCATCCGGCTCCAATTTCTTGAACACTTCGACCCAGCACTAAAATTCAAATAGTCAGAATTTCTGACTCAGAAATATGCCATCCATTTTATCAATTCATCTTACGTCATAGTAGAGAATATCCAGGGCATTTCTTCCCTCTGACGAAGACATTTTCTTCCTTTCCAATTTTTAAACTTGGCTTTGGCAAAGAGCGACTTTCACTAAAAATTACAAAATAGTTCGACTTGCAAAAAAATTGGCTGAGAAAGTGAGGAAAATGGTAATTTTTAATGCAATTAATTATTTGATGAAGCTCAATTTTGAAGCAATTGTCTTAGCACCTGTACCAAGTCGATACCCAAAGATGACATTGGGAAAATCCTAACTGCTCATATTTCTCATTTTTCCTTCATTTCCATAAAATCGAAGCAAGTTTATTCGATTGAAATTATTTATTCGCCACTCTTTTTATTCCAAATCTAAACAGATGAAATGTAAAAGAGCTACAGAGCTCATGACTCGCTCAAAAGAGTTCTAAAACTTTCTCTAAACTTTGCTTTTACCCAAAAAGGGTTCGTAAAATAGCCACAGTCCCATATTGCTCCACATAAATAATAATTCTCTTTTCTCCTCCAACAAAAATCTCTTCTTTTGTGGCTTCAGCTTAATAATTGCTACACGCTTTACAACCATTTTACTCCAAGGCTAAGCCATTTCACCATTTTAATTGAACTTTATGGGTTTCCCCTATAATGGGCTGTTTCTCTACTTATCTCATGCAGCTTTCACTCTGCCTTAAGGCTAGGATGGAATGGTTTTTTGGAAAGAATTTAAGCACGTGCCGATGATCATAAAAAGAAATATTTGAAACGAGCCATTTATTAACTAAAAATACAATAAAAATTCTAATTATTTTTCTGCTCCCCCACAGCCTCCTTCAACATCTGAACAGTTCTCTTCCTCTTCTCCAGTTCATCTTTGAAGGTCGCCTGGAACTCTTTTAGTTTCTGCATTGTCTCACGTCCCCTCTCAATCTCCGATTTCATTCCGTTCATTTGCCTCACAAGTTGTTTCTTTTCCTCCTCCAATTTACGCACTTTCATAAGCAGAGTCGAATTTGTCTTTTGGCTGGAATTGAGTTGCTCGTTCAACTGATTATTCACATTTAAAATGGCATTCAGGCTTTGGAAGAGACCTTCATCTAGTGAGATTGGCTTATTCAAAGGCTTCGGCTTCTCCAGTTCATCTAATCGACTCTCTAACTTCAGAACTACTCCATTTAAAGTGCAATTGTTTTGGACAAGTTGACTAAGCAGTTTCTTAATTGATTCGAGTTCAGAAGGGACCTCCGTCGGGTTCATCTCTAGACCTTCAGAGCTTTCCGCCTCCTCCACTCCATCAACTATTTCAGCTTTTGACGCCATCTCTGCCTCAACTTGACCATTAGCTGGGTATGCCATTCCATGCACCCTCATGATTTTTTATAGCTTTGAGTAAGCCAGTAAGTTGCTCAGTGATTATTTATTCCAAACCATCATTCAATTTTATTCCAATTTTTTACTACACAAAAAATTCGCTTGTTCAAAACATAACAATTCGATCGTTATCAATGCTTTGAACATCGTTCCACAATTATCACAATAAAGGTAGGCCCCACAAAAGCTCCTTTCCCCACCAACCCTTCCGTCATCCGTCCAATTGTAGTGCAGCTGCGTATAAGCTCCAGTCCCATTAAAGGAAACGTCGGTAGCAACAGCGTCCACATCTTTTAACGCTATATAATAAGGATTTAAGACTTCAACCCGCTCCCCAATAAAATCCGCTTGGATTTGGCTCTCAATCCAGGCCAGTGACATGTTAGCTTTTAAGCACAAATCGAACGCGTCTTCCCAGCTTGATTTAGAATTATTCAAAGTGTAGAAGCCCTTCATTTCAATATCCCCCAAATGAATCCATTCTTGGCTGTCCGCCTCTTCCTCCCTTCTCCCTTTTACTTCCGAATGAATTGAGCTATTCACTTTAAATAAATAATTAATAAATCATCAATTAAATTACTTTTAACTAACCAATCTCATCCTCGCATAAAGTTGCCGGTCCTCTTATGAAACAATCGGTGATGTCAACATAATAATTGCCAAAGTTGTTCCTGAAGAAGCCACACTGGCTCGAGTTTGAAGCGTCACCATCCTCAGTCCAGACTATTCTGCTGGTTATATGAACCCCGATAGTATCCCAATCCAACAAGGCGTCTCCGCCACCTCTCGCATCATTTACGGATATCCAGTAACGAGCTTAAGGAAATTATAATTAATTATTGAAAATCTCTTTAAAATATTCTCACCATTCCCGAGAACCCCGACGAGAAAGCTTGCTTGTATTTCGCTCTCTATTTTTGCTAATTGCATTCCATTTTGGTAACAATTTTGGAAGGATTCAATCCAAGTCTGATAAAATTAATAATTATTAATTAATTCTGAGAAAAGGGGAGGAATACTAATATAACCATTGGGGTAGTGTCCGCGTAGAAAGATTTCCCTTCGATATCACCAAGATGGACTAGATTGAATCTTGTTGGGTGGCCACTTGCAAGAATTGCAAAAGTGGCAAATAAAAATGCAAATTTTAAAACCATTTTTATTAAATTTCCAATGCTTTTCCTCTGAAATAGCTTATGCAATTATGCATCCGCAAATGGACAAATCGTGCCAAGGACAAATCATAACATTATCTTCTCTGATTACAATGATTGATTTTTCATTAGCTCAGAAACTTGTCACCATTTATTTCACAATATTTTATTGCAAATAAGTTCATGTTTGTCGTATACACAGCGGGCATAATCCGGCCTTGGTTTAGCTGTTAATCCAGTGGGACGTTTATAAATGAAAGCGCCACAAAAGCTGGCTTGCCCCTTTACCGTTCCATCATCAGTCCAATTTATATCGAACCGAGAATAAAATCCGGTACTATTCCAAGTTCTATTGTGACCATTCATGTCGATATCTTTTGATGCAATCCAATACTTTCTATCTTGCCTGACACGCTCACCCAAGAAATTAGCTTGGACCTGGGTTTCAATCCTAACCAGTGACATTTCAGCTAGATTGCATAATTTGAAAGCTTCCTCCCATCCAACCTCTCTATCCAAATGGTAAAAGCGTTTCCCTTCCACATCGCCCAAGAGCATCCACCCATTTTTACTTCCTTCCACCTTTTTTGCAAATTGTGCCTTTGCTTTCACCCCTCTTGAGCTTCGAGATGGGCTATTCGTAGCTACAAATAAATTTTTTAGAAGACTACCCAACTTCTAATTAAAATTTTAACTAACAGTTTCCAATTCCTTGGCAAATTGTTCGGAGCCAGATTCCAGTGCAATCTATTCGGTGGAGGGAACCTCCAGAGTAAGAGCCACAAAAGCCTTTGTGACCAGCGTTTTCATCATCAGTCCAAAGTATTTCCTCTGAAATATGAACCCCAACACTGTCCCAAACGTAAGCTTCGTCTTCGTCTCCGGTAGGCTTGGCGGAAACCCAGTAGCCAGGATGGGCTAGAATTTTAAATCATTTTTAAATAATTATGATAATTATCTCCAAAAAAAAATCATCAGCTCACCTTCCAAAGACCTTCTAACAAAATCTACCTGAGTTTGACTCTCGAGCTTGGCTAGTTTCAGTCCGTTCTGTTCACAATATTGGAAGGCGTCACTCCAAGTCTATTGAGATATTTAATTAGTATTTATAAATTATAAAAGTTTTAATTTTCTAACCCAGGCAGTAGTAAACTCAGCGTAGAAATCTTTCCCTTCCACATTACCAAGATAGACTAGACTTTCCTTTGACTTTGATGGATTGCAATGCGCAAATACTGCGCAAGATGCTAATAAAAATGCAAGTTTTAAAATCATTTTTTAATTTAATAGTTTTAATCGATTTTTTAAACGATGCTTAATGCTCCCCCTTGAAATGGCTTATGTAATTACGCGGACAAATCATGCTAGATAATATCTTCTCTGATTATAATGATTGATTACATCGATTACAATTTAGCTCAGAAACTTGTCATTTATTTCACAATTGTTGCGTACACAAACAATCGTATTCATCAAGAGTGCACCAGGCAAGCTCCGCCCTTGGCTTTACACTAAATTCATAATTATCCCAATTGCCGTAAAAGCCACATCTGCTATTGGGCCCTCCAACCCTTCCCTCATCAGTCCAAGTTATATCAAGCCTGGAATAAAAACCTGTAGTATTCCACGTCTTGTCCCAGCCAACTTCGTCGTCAATATCTTTTGAAGCAATCCAATACTTATTATCTACTTGGACACGCCCAGCTAAAAAGTCCGCTTGGGTTTTAGTCTCGACCCGTCCCAAAGTCATATTACTTTGTTCGCATAAATTGAAAGCTTCTTCCCAGTGAACCCGCCTATCTAAAGAGTAAAAGGCTTTGTTTTCAATGTCCCCCAAGTGAAGCCAATCAAGTGGGGCTTCCTTCTTCTTTGCCAGTTTTGTCTTTGGCTTATAAGCTCTGGCTTTTACTCCTCTTGGGCTTTCAATTGGGCTATTCGTAGCTGAAAATAATTTACTTCAATTCAGGTCAAGCTTCAATTAATTTTTACTAACAGTTTCCAATCCCTTCGCAAATAGTTCCTAGGACGGACTCTCCGCAACGCATTAAGAAAAGGGATGGATCATAAGAGAAAAAATAGGCACAAAGGCCTGCCCCGCTTGGGTCATCAGTCCAAAGAATTTCTTCTTTCTTATGAGCTCCAAAACCATCCCATTCGTAATTGGAGTCGCCGTCTCCAAAAGTCTTGGCGGAAACCCAATGGCCGGGGGATACTTTGAAATTAAATATTTTACAATAATTTCTTTAAAAATCTTCCAAATAAACAAACCTTTCAAAACCCTCCCAAGAAAGTCTGCCTGTGCTTCACTCTCGACTTTTGCAAGTTTCAATCCATTTTGTTCACAGTAAAGGAGGGCTTGCCTCCAATTCTATTGAGATATTTTAGTTAGTATTTAAAAATTAAAATAATTAAATATTTAACCATTCGGGTATCCTCCTCGTAGAAAGCTTTTCCATCCACGTCCCCAATATAGACTAGACTTGAAGGGGTTGGCTTGCAATGCGCTAAAATAGCGCAAAATGCTAGAAAAAATGTGAATTTTAAATTCATTTTGTCAGGTTTTTAATCCAGCCCAATTGTGTGCGAATTGTTTTCAAGCAAAATCAAAAATGCTCTCAGGTAAATAAGTGATGGATTGATAATTATTTTATTTGACAAGATAAAGCTAACAGCACATCAATTACGCTCTGTTGCCGACTCGCATCCAACCACCCATCTAGTGGGCCACTCCACTTCAACCCGTATTGATTCAAAGCATTCCTATTAAATCTCAAATTACTCTCCGCATTCCTCCTGATATAAGCCGTATACCTTTGCTCCCTAACAATTCTATTTAATTCCCTCAAATTACGCATAAAAATGCCCTTAAAACAAGGCGCATTCGGCCCACAATCAGGCTCCACATCAAACCAACAAGGTTCCCACAAAACGCCATTCTCATCATTGATATGTGTCGAAGCAATCACAGCATCAGCGATTTTCCTCGCCTCTTCCAAGTAATTATTTTCACCCGTCGCTATAAAAAGCTCCGCCAACGCCCCCAAAATAATCCCTTGATTATAAGTCCACGTTTCCTCCCTATTATTTCTACATTCCCTTAAACCGTCATTGATCAAATTCTCTTCGTTGATCATCCCCACATTCCTCAGCCACGTCCAGAGAGACTTCGCCTGCTCCAAGTATTTAGTATCCCCCTCAATTCTATTATGAAGTTGAGCCGCCAGCTTAATATATTGCTCATTTGTCACAGCGTTTTTGTAAGTCTTTTCGTCTGACCACCAAACGCCTCCAGAAAAAATATTTTTTAAGATAAGTACTCCTGTTGAGG
>JAHZMU010001956.1:0-13875 GCA_027743725.1 Rambutsinella grinnellia | reverse complement strand
ACAGATTATAAAAAACGAGAAGTGGATCTTCTAGAGACACCATTTGGTTAATAGGAATACTTGCACGGGTCAGGTTATGGCCCTGACGCGGAACCAAGACCAAGAACATCTAGTCATGGTTGATTGCTCTTTCTAATCGTACCAGTTCAATAGAAGCCTAAATAATTTGGGGAGCAAGATGTTATTCTTGTAGAGAAAGAAAAGCTCTATTCTTATAACCATCTCATAAATTTTTTACTCTCCTAATGGATATATTGTGATCTGACACAGCGAAAAACTATTCTGAGTGACTGTATAAATATTAGAAGATGCCACCAATCTTTTGCCACGAGTTCGGTAAGTCTTAACAGGAAAATGATAATGACAGGATTAATTTTTAGGGAATCTTTGTCAAAACTGACGTACGAGAAAGTTTTTTTTTGCCTAATCATTCCTTCCAAAAACCATATCGCATCTATTGTTAAGGATGGAATTTGAGATGGTTTCTTGAGAGGAGGTCTGCTCTTACCCTTCTTCCTCTGTGGTTTTTGGGGAATAATTAGGCAGGTGCTCGGTGCTTAAGCCCAGGTGGTGTGGGGAAGGAAACGGGTCTGGTTTTAGAGTGATCCTTTCAAGTTCACAGTTTATCCATGTCCCATAATTTTTTCTTCCTCCATTCAGCTCTACTGCAAACCAGCTTATGCAACTTTTCCTCTTTGTTCATTCAGAATTTTTGCAATTTTGCATAAGGTGCCCATATGCCATTTGGAAGTGGAGAGTTCATCTGATTCTAATTATTTTTTGCAAGGTAGAAGAGAATATTGAACTCTGATATGACTTGGTTCGTTGTTCTGTACGGCCAAGGCATGACCTACCTTCTAAATAATGGGTTGGTGTTAACAAACTTTTATGAATGGGAAGTGGAAAGTATGGAAATGCTTGAGCTTAATTAATTTTCAATGCGAGAGCGAAAGAACATGTAAATGATTGGCAGGCGAGATATGTCAATTCCAAATTCCAATCAATACATGAAATAGAAATGACCTGGACAATTGCCG
Source organism: Rambutsinella grinnellia (assembly GCA_027743725.1). Taxonomy (NCBI): domain Eukaryota; kingdom Metazoa; phylum Arthropoda; class Collembola; order Entomobryomorpha; family Entomobryidae; genus Rambutsinella; species Rambutsinella grinnellia. The sequence continues at coordinate 12,838 of JAHZMU010001956.1, read as the reverse complement.
TATAATTTTTGGAAGGAGATTCGATCAAATTTAAATTATAGCTATTTTTAGAGAGTAAAATATTAAGGGAATGTGAAATTGTTGGTTTATGATTTCAAGTTTTGACTTGGGAAATATTTCATAGGAAAAATCGAGTAAAATATTTCCTTCTAACAAGCAAGGGAGATAGAATAAATCATTATATTTGAAAGGTAATATTCTGGTTGAGCTAATCACATTATTTATGAGCGGAGAGGACTAAACAGCGTATTTCACTATCATTTTCATCAGAAGGAAAAAAAGTTAGCATAACAAAAAAGTATTCATTTTCCCATATTTCTACCAAAAACTGTATCCATTTCCAGTTTTTTTTTGCTCCGCTTCCTCAACAAAAAATGCATCCGAATCTAGAAATAGTTTAAAAGGGTAGCTTTTTCTCTCTTAAGAGCATTTAAACCAATTTTTTTTAGGAAGAAGGGAAATATCACCAGCTGTTGCACACAAGCCATGCACTTTTATCTGAAAACGTTAGTTTTTAAGGGAAAAATATACCGCTTCCTTCCCCAGAATATTTACCCACTTATTCCACACAAATATTATTCGAATGATCATTCCCTTCTCCATTCACACCCACCCTTGTCATGTTAAGTAGGAATGTGTTAATCCTGAAATGAATTAAAAATGATATTTTCCTATTGGAAAGGGAATGAAATGCTTCATTTGTCCGAGGTAGAGACAAATATTTTGAAGATTTTCATATCTCTCCCATCAAGAGAAAAACAAGGGGGATAGAAGGTCGATTAAAAGACGGTCAATTTCAGGGAATGAAAAGACGAATGACTTGAGATGGAGATCAGGGAATAATAGATGAAGGGAATGAGGAAGTAGACATGTGTGTAGATCGATGCACTCATCATTAATCCTTTTCCATTATATTAAAATAATTAGGAAGCTATTCTCTCTCTTTCTTCTCTCTTCAAGTTGGAGTTTTAAAGCTTGTTTACCTGCTGCTGTTAGAAGGGACACGAGGCATGATTAAAGGAGGGAAAGTAAAAGGTTAAGAGATGAAGAGAGTAGCAAGGGCAACCTGGCAGATTGGGTCGTGCCAGGTGCTCCCTTCAAGGCTCCCAAGATGGAAGATAAAGCTATAATAATGAGAAGAGTTTTTAATATCGAGGGCTTAATATATAAAATGATTATTCGTGAGCAATGGCATGTGGCTCTGCTCCCGTTCCAGTTATAAAAAGGGTCTAAGAGAAACGGTGTGTGTGCCCTTGCATATCTCATCGGCGGCTCTACAGCCCTTCTCAAGAAAATTCCTCCGGGCACACATGGCTCGTGCCCTAAAATATTTCTTACCTTTTCGAATATTCTACAAATAGCTTGGTTGCGGTTGCAGGTTAGAGATTTTCTATGGCTTTTATAGAAAAAAAAGTTCAAGCTTGAATGATTCTTGGCCTGTGTCTAATGGGGAGGATTGAAGAATTTTTAGGATCTATTATTCTCTTCTTGATCATGAGATGTAATTCTATCCATATTCTCTCCCCATAACGTTCTTTTTTGCGGGATGATATCACTCGAAAATAATTATATTTTTTGAGTGAGAAGCTATAAAATTTTTCAGGATCCAGGATCGACTCAGTGACTCCATTTATCTCCGTTTCGAATGCGTAGGTAGATATCCTGGAGATGATGAGCTATTGGCAGTTGTTATTATTGGGATTGACGTGAGCTCACCTAGAACAATGGATTGTTACATTTTTTAAGGAAAATAGAAAACTGGTAAATACTCGTATTAAATTCAGAGAATGATTCTTCTTTAAAAAGATGGAAATGGAGTAAAAAGAGAGCATTTGGTTAGCTAGAGTGGGGCTCTGGAGAAAAATCCTTTTCATAAAAGCTCTCGAGGATTACATCGATGTCAATCAAGAAAGATAATGAAAAGGAGTGGAGGCTGGTGGGAGATGTAATAATGAAGGTATTTCTGCAATGAAATTGTCACAAAGTATTAAAAAGGATCAAAAGTTAGTAGGTGGCTGGGAGAGAGAAAGGCTTTAACTTTTTGGAAGATTTCAGCTGGAAATTATTAGCGGTTTTTGGTTCCCTTGTGGCTTATGAAAATGAGAGGAAGGGGGTCAGAAAGTATTCCCCACCTATGCTTTTCTCGGGTAACCCGATAAATTTCCTTTTGTTTTCACACTTACCCCACTCATATCGGATTTCTTGAAAGTGTGCTTGTGTCCACTACTATTAGGGTCATGTGAGGGACAGATTGTCTCTCATCCTGAAAATGGCTAGAAAAAAGTTGCTCATTGCTCAGATGCGACTGATGCGAGTAATGAATGTAAACATCTTGCACTTTGGAAAAATTATTTCATCTGCACAAAATACTCGGCACATGCCATCTGCTCTCAAGTGTCCTGAGGGTGCAACACTTAAACAATCACTGGACCAAGTGCTACCAGAAAAAAATCGGGTCTTTACAACCAGATTATTTTCATGTCCACTGAGGAAGTTGTTAGTTAATGGTTTTATGGAACTGATGGTCTGCACATTTCATTGTTCATAAGAAAACCGATACTGGTCAATATGTTTTGTCAATCCGAAAAGCGTTGAGCGGAAGTTGGAAAGAAGCTGGTCAGCAGCCGTTGACCATATTCACGTGCCATATCTCATCGAAACTTAAGACAGTTGGCCCATTTACTCATCTCAAGACAAATGCTTTTAATATATCCGCTCAAATAATGTTTACTTTCTTTAAATGTCAGAATGTCATTTAATTTCTTTTTCAATTTTCTGTTTCATTTTTATTTAATTTCAAAAGTTAACTAGCTCATTCAATATTTCCCAAGTCTCCTTTCATGAATGAAATCTTTCTTCTGGAGAGGGGAGCAGTGTCATTGTTGAAATTGAAAACTTATTCATGAAAGAATCTCTGCGTTAATCCGGTGAATCGTATGCAGAGCATGTTTTCCTTGTCCCATTCACTTTGTGAGAGTGGCCGACTCTCTCCGAGATTGTTGTTGAATGGAATGGAGAAGTCTACCTGACCAAATGATAATATCTAATTGCTCTTGCTGACTTGTCAGCTCGTTATGTTGAGTTAGGTAAGAGGATGTGAAGGAGAGGCTTAGAGAGACTTGATAGCAATCTGTCAAATTCCAGAGTGTTATTGTTATCATGAATGAATTTATGTTTGTGTGCGTAACAAAATAAATAGGATTGTATTTGTCTAAGAGAGAGAAGAGGGTTTGAAGAAAGAAGTTTTATGGCTTTAGATGCGTTTTCCTGAGGGTCGGATGAGGATTAACAAGGGTCAAGCTAGAGACCCTTTATTGGAATGTAGCTTAATCCTCTAAACCCTTCAGAAAAATTAGACGAGGTTAATACTATAAGGCTTACCCCAAATTCCATTTAGAGAAGTGTCCGAATCCACATAAATTGACGATTTCTCAACTGAAATATTTCGGTATTTTCCTCTAAAGTAAAAAGAGGAAGAAAAAGTGATTTTGGGTGGGTGTTTCCCACCCATCATGGAACCATTATATATTGTCCACTCTGGAAAATTGGAAAAGGAATAGTAGCTTTTACTTGCCTCAACTCTTTAAGAATTTTTTAGATTAGTTTTTTCGGGAAAAATATTTCATGCATTTGAAATGAGCTAGTAATTGGTGGCGGTTGAAGATTTTGAGATAAAATATTAAATATTTTACTTTATTTTTTTCTTTCAGGTGTTCTGAAGGTTACATGGGCCAACGGTGCGAATTCAAAGACTTGGATGGCTCATATTTGCGTAAGTGAAAGTCTAATCTCTAAAATGGAAAGTGATGTTCGCTTCTCAATTGTCCCTCTGGACTCTGAAACTTCTTATGAGATTACATGAAACAAAATGGAAACAGTCTTTTTTTTATCCATCCATAAATCAAGTAAATCACATCAAATCCGATCCCAAAACTTTTTCTGTTTACTCAACGGAAATTTTTTTGCACGCATTTATTCCATTCGACAATCCTGGCTTGGCTAATGGAATGGCTAAATTGAATAAGCTTAAAAGCCAAGCCTCTTCCATTGTTCCCTTTTGTTTTTGTTTATCAAACGTGCACATGGAATTTCTCTGTTTGCTTATCACGATCGAGAGAAAAGTCCATTCTCGTATGGATGAGAAAAAGCGAGAAAAAGTTAAATATTTACCCATTTTTGTTGTCTTCCCCTTCTGATAAAAAATGCCCAGTTTTTCTGATGCGCGCGGCATCCTAAGCCAATTCATGTGAAATGATTTAATATTTTTTTTAATGATTTGGAATAATTTTTGTTTGAAATTACAGCAGCGAAACAGCGAGCTATGCTAGAACAAGCGGGGCTTACTTCAGGCGCGGCGATCATCGTTGTCATCGTCGTCATCGTCTGCTTCTACCTCTATGTCCGCTCAAGGAGAAAATTGGAAATTAGGTAGATATTTAGAATCTTAATGTCTTTTTTAAGGAAATCATAAAGACCCGAATGAATAGCTTTTATGAGAAGGGAAGATTATCTGTGTGAAATGATATTATTTTTAAGTCAATCAAGCCCAAAGCTGAAAGATTCATGAATCGAGTCTCCATTACGGAGAGAAAGGGATCTATTCATGCGGTTGGATGTTTGTTATTGTTTGAAACGTATCTTTTTATTAAGACCCTTTATGATTATTTTCTGATATTAATTTCTATTCTAAGCTAATATTTTTCTAACTCGTTTTATTTCGTTTTCTTCCAGTCAACGACTTTCCAGAGACGAGACGGATGGTAATACATACATGGGGTATGAAAACGAAAGAAGACCATTCAGTAGCTATTACTACCCAAATTTAAGTCAGACTAATCACCTCCAACCTCACCAGACTCAAGCTCACCTTAGTTTTCAAACGTATCAACATCAACAGCAACAGCTTCCGGTAAGTTTAAAATAAACAGACAAACATTTTTTAATTGATTCGATGAGAGATTTTTATTTTACGTTTCCTTTTTTAAAGGCGCATGGAAGAAGACCTCCGGAAGTTGGTGAAGGAGAGGATATACCTCCGCCTGGCCATTACCCAGAGTCAACGGCAGGTGTAATCTTCCTCGAGAAGGGGCAACCCCCGTTAATTTAGCCATTTAGTTTTCTTTTTTTAGAGGCTTTTAAAAGTGATATTCTTATCAAATCTGTTATGCATTTCTAAAGCTGCCCGAATGAATTATTGATCTAGTCTAAATTGAGGCAGCCGAGGTGGTAGAAGATATTAATGACGAGACTTGGAAACTATTAGGGTTGATGATGCAATAAAGTCGAATGTCAAAGCTCAGAAGAATGAACTATAAACTATTTTTTATTCCATTCCAATTTGATTTTAAAATTGAAAATTCTTTTCTTTTAATTCGTTTCTAAATTGATATGACGTTATTGGGTATATGACGGGTATTGGACGTTACATTCCGAAACTGTTCATCTTCTTTGAGCGTGACATACCGCCTCTCACTTTGTGTTCCATTCTATGTTAAACGGGTTAAGAATTTAATTTAAGATCCCGGTTTTTTTTAATGGTCAGCTCCGATTTAAATCCAGTCCAGATAGCCTAAGCCATGCCTTACTGAAGCTGACGAGGGATAATTAAAACTAACTAAACTCAATTAGTTGCACATATGTACATGTTGATAGTTAAGTAATTTATAAGAGTTTTACTGGACTGTTTTTTCTTTGAAGAGAAGCGTAAAGAGAGTAAGAAATAGAAGTGTACTGATTATTTACTAAACAGTTATGCACAATAATATCGAGACATAAAAGGTTTGACCTTTATAAGAAGATGTTGAAGGAGATGAATAAAAAGAGTTTTTGGAAAAAGAATGAAAAGTTTTGTAATTTCGTTGCATCCACTATTAATTTAGCAATTATTAAAAATCAGTATACGCAGACGAAGAATACTATAATTTTTGAACAAGCTCCAAAAGTCGTTATACTCTTCGTGATTAAGCGCCTTGTACTTCTCACAACTTCGAATCTTGCCCTTCATCATGCAGAAAAGCCAATGTATCCTTCAGATGTAGACAACATCCGGAGCATACCATGGCTTCAATGTCGTGGAAGATCTCGTATGTCTTGTCCCGTCATAGAAACATTTCTATGCATTTTCTCACACATCCTCACAAAATGACTTCTAAAATGCATATCCATAATGCAAACAACCGAATATTGCGTGAATAGTTGTTCAAAGTCTCGTATAAATATAAGTTCATTTGCAATAATGGGAAAAGGAAAAGGTCTTAAAAGGGGAGAAGCTGGTGACTGTCAGGAGATTGGGGAAGCTGGTGACTGTCCGGGGATTAGCGAAGAGGAGATCAAGAAGCTCTTGGAATGCCCCATCTGTTTCGAACTGACTCCTCCCCCAATTTTCCAATGCAGTAATGGCCACTCGATCTGTAACAAATGCAAGGAGAAGCAGAAAATTTGTCCAAGTTGCAAAGCTCCGTTTACCCAGGTCCGCAATCGAACTGCAGAATGTTTGCATGAGTTGCTTGACAAGTGTGTGGTCAAGTGTAGATATCGGGACAGAGGGTGTCCACTCGAGATGACACGAAGGGAACTTTTCGAGCATCACAAAGTCTGCGACTGTCGGCCCTGTATTGACCATTCAAAAATGTAAGCGTTGAATAGGATGACATTAAACCTTTTGTAATTTGACCTCTGGTTACTTTTACAGACAAGTGTATCCAAATCCTTACGGCAATAACCGACAGCCTGGAAGAAGCTTTCAACAGGTACTGAGTTCTTCATATTAAAGATAGTATTTGACCTTGTAATTTAATTCTAACTTTGAAAATAGGGAAATTCTGCGCCATATCCATATGCAACGAGTTATCCGCCAGCTCTTGGACAAACACTCTATCCATCTGATCCTTGGCAAGTACCTGGTTACCCACCATACCTGGGATATCCTGGTTATCCATCTGCATTAGCTTACCTTCCAGTTACAAATGCTTATCCTGCCTCTGGCTACGCTCCTCCTTATCCACAGCAAGCAAGCGGTTATCCTACGCTGTCATCTTATCCATCTGCGCCAGTCACGCAATTAGGATCTGCCCCCGGACAAGGTCAGTCAAGTGGAGTTCAGCAGTATCAAGAAATTCCGACTGTCTATAGTAGCCTTTTTGACGCAACAAGTGATGCTCTGGTATTAGGAAAGGCAATTAATGAATTTTGTAGAGACGAAGTGGAAATCATTAACATTCTAGGGAGGAGGTCTAGTAATCAGCGTCGTCAGATTGCACAGGCGTTCAAAACTGGATTTGGAAGGGTATTTTTTTTAAAATAGGAGACCTCTCAATGGCTATAAAATTCTGTCTTTTTCTAGAACCTACTGGAAGATTTGTTGAAAAGCGAATTGGGTAAACGATTGGAAGCTGTTATTTTGGTGATGATGACTCCACGCACTGAGCTTTTGGCAAAAGAATTGAATAAAGCTATTTGTGATAATGATGCTCGAAAGAAAGTCCTTGTTGATATTCTATGCACCGCAAACAATAATGAAATTCTCGATATTAATGCGACTTATCAAAGACGTGAGTATATATTTTTGTAATAAAAATTATACACGCTAAGAGTATCACCAGATAATTATCAGTTATGATTTTTCTTTGCAGTTTTCAATAAATCTTTGGAGTCAGACTTGACTGGCGATACAAGTGACCATTTCAGACGCTTATTGGTTTCTCTGAATACGGTATGTGCAATTAGACTTTTTATAGGAAGATAATATTAAATAAAAATAGTTGTAATCATATAGGCTAGTCGAAGCGAAGATCGGTTTACTAGTTCTGCGATTGCTTCGAAAGATGCTCAGGAATTGTATAAAACAGGTATGAAACAATCTCATCTCGTCACTTAGCTAATTTTAATCAAGTTTCAATTTCTTTTAAGGTGACAACAAATTGAGCGTCGAGTCTACCTTTATGATTCTAGCGACAAGGAGTTATGCACAAATTCGGTTGATGCTTCAAGAATACGAACGACTTTCTGGGCATTCCCTTGAGAAGGCTATTCAGAAGGGGTTTTCGGGGGATGTTGAAACTGGATTATTAGCAGTTGGTAAGGGATAAGGGATATGATGATCGGTGTCGGTATTCGATGTTCGTCATCGTAATTGTCTTTTTGTTAGTTAAAAGTGCGCGGAACCGCGCTGCTTACTTTGCTGAACGTCTACACGACAGTCTTGCTGGAATGGGAACGAAAGATGACGACTTGATTTTCATTGTTGTCACTCGCGCAGAGATTGATATGGAAAATATCAAGCAGATGTATAATCGGATGTATCACAAATCTTTGGCCCAAGATATTTCGGTAAAATAAAATGTTTTCTCAAAAGTTTCTCAAGACTTCCTTGAATTATGCAATTGCTTGTTGTTTTAGGATGACAGTGGAATTTACGAGAAGGTCTTGATGGCATTGATTGGAAATTAAGGAAAAGAAATAGGAAGCATAAATTATTACTAAGCAGTTACACACAATAATATCGAGATTTGACTTTTATAAAAAGGTGTGATAAATGTTGAAGAAGATGAATAAAAAGTGTTTTTGGAAAAAGAAATTAAAAATTTTGTAATTTCATTGCACCCGCTTGGAATTTATATGAATAACCATTGCCTTCTCGGAGAAACTCTCGTACCCTATATCCCGTCATAAAAACATTTCTATGCGTTTTCTCACACATCCTCACAAAATCACTTCTAAAATGCATAGAATTTAACCGAATATTTCGAATAGTTAACTTTGGAATGTTTGCAAATAAACCTGCATTTGCTTTGAAGTTTATTAAAAAGCTTGAATATAAAGGTCTGATCCGATTACTTCAAAAGTACTCAAAAGCGTTTGAAATGGCAGCGAAAGCAGATCAAGGCGGAGCCGGGGATGGGGTTGGTCGCGGGGTAAGCGATGATGAGATCAAGAAGCTCAAGTGCAGATATGAGGAGAGCGGATGTCAAGTCGAGATGACTGGAAAGGAGCTCGAGGAGCACCAAGAAAGCTGTGACTACCGACCCCTCTTATGTGGCAACTGTGACAAGATGATCCCCTACGACAAGTTCCTTGACCATTTGAGAGATGTGGAGAAGCTCGAAGCCCAAGCGAGCACTGAAGGTCGTGTCACTGTCAAACTCGAGGATGTCTTCAAATCAAAAGGACACCGCAATCTCCTCTGGATGAAGGCATTTGGTCACGATTTCATTTGTTCCATGTGGAGAGAGAACTCTGACTCTGATTGCTTATACGTTTGGCTTGGTGGCTTTCTCACCCCTGAGGAGTCGCAAAGGTTTGGCTGTACAATCTCTGCTTGTGATCCGGAGGATGAGAAACAAATCATCGGGTCTCTTGGGAGCGTGTTCACTCTGCGAGCTTCACCTGAAAATGTCTCCACCCGAAGATCTATGTGAGAGACGTGGAGAAGCTCGAAGCCCAAGCGAAGCCTGAAGCAAGCGTCACTGTCAAACTCGAGGATGTCTTCAAATCAAAAGGTCATCTCAATCTCCTCTGGATGAAGGCATTTGGCCACGATTTCATTTGTTCCATGTGGAGAGAAGACTCTGAATGCTTTTACGTTTGGATTGGAGGCCTTCTCACCCCTGAGGAGTCTCGAAAGTTTGGCTGTACAATCTCCGTTTGTAATAAGGAGGATGAGGAGGACCGTTTTCAATCTATGGGGAGCGTGTTCACCGTAAGGGCTTCAGCTGAAGATCCCTCCAACCGAAGATCTATGCAATTCCTCTCCAAATCTTTATTCAAAGATCAAGACAGATTTGTCATCAAAGTCAAGATTGAAGAGGTTGATGGGCACGTCTTTTTGCCAACCCAAGAAAAGGGGCGAAGCTGGCTGGATCAAAAGTTCAAGGGATATGATATGATGCAAGGGGTTCTGGCTGCATTCGAAAAGGCCAAAATGAAAAAGTAAATCTGATAAAACAAAATTCAATTTAAATATTTTTAAATATTTTAACTTCATTGTAACTTTTCATTGCAAATAAAAGAACTTGATTTAATAAATAAATTACGAAATAAATAGTTATTGAATAATTTGTGTTATTGACACTGAAATTAGTTAATTAATTGCATGCAAAAGATGAGATGACTTTGTTCAAAACGAGAAAGGAAGAGCGTCACGTCGCTTGCTTCCATTTGTTCTCCTGAAAATTGAGTAGAGTTGAGTCCAATTAATTCGAGCTTGACCTTTTGGTAGTCAGCAGATTTCAGCTTATCGATAAACGAGTTAAGGGCTTTGATTATCGAAGTTTGATAAGTGATAAGTGTGCAATTAGAAGGTAAGGTAGGCGAAGTGTCAAGTAAGTTAAAAGGTTAGAGCAAACTGTTTGTCGCAGGTGAATGGGTCAGCTAATTTTAAATTCGTTTTATTTACATTTTATTCAGGTCATTTTGGCGTTTGAACTGGTTTGGAGTTGGTGTCAACGAGGGTCGGAGGAGATTCTGGACAATGAGACGCGTAAGACATAGTTGCATGTGAAGTCAGCAGGTCCTGACTAATGAATTAATTATTTCAGGCTGGGGAAAGCGAATCGAAACGAGGGAGGACGTCTCCATCGCCTAATCGAGATGAGGAGAACCCGAAGAGGAAATCAAATGGAGGGGGAAATGCTGCCAAGATTTTGAAGCCACTTCCCATTGACCTTGTATGACTTACTATTTACTATTTTAATGAATGAATCATTAACTGACTGGTGTAATTTTATTTATAGAAACTACTCGAGTGCCCCGTCTGTTTCGAGATGATCCTTCCTCCAATTATTCTCTGTAGTGGGGGGCACTCGGTCTGCAGTAATTGTATGGAGAAGCTCAACACCTGCCCAAGTTGCAGAGGCTACTTCACCAGAGTTCGGAATCGGTTCGCGGAAGACTTACTGGACAAGTATATTGTCAAGTGCAAATTTACTGAGAGCGGGTGTCAAGTCGAGATAACTGGGAGGGAGCTCGCTGAGCATCAAAAAGTCTGTAATTATCGCCCCCTCTCGTGTCCCGGGTGTCGGAAGGAGGTTCCTTACCAGAAATTACTGGACCATTTGAAGAATCAGGATAAGATCGGGGCTAAAATGGGAGCTGAATGTAATACTGGCTATGCAATCAACGCTGATGCATTCCAAGGTAAGGCATTAATTATTTATCAGGATTAATACTGATATTAAATATTTTAAAGATTTTCAGGCAACCTGGTGGCACCCAACTTGGATTAAGGCTTATGACAAAGACTTCTTTTGCTGCTTCGGGATCATCAATTTCCACGGGTGTGTTTGGATCAGCGGTTATTTGACACCGGAGGAATGCTCCAAATATACTTGTTCAATTACAATTTCGAATGTGGCCGACAAAACGGAACTGAATTATATTGGGATGGTCCACCCCGTAAGGGCTACGCTTGGGGATGTCTTCAACAGTGGACATTGCTTGTACTTCATGAATGCCAACTTGAAAAATCTCATCACCAACAACAGAGGCGGCATCACCGTTTTGGTTAAGATCGGAACCAAGTTCGTTAGAACCTCGTCATTCGGTGCAACGGTCGTGTAAAAAGTAGCTTTTTTTCATGAAATTTAATTAATTTGACCAAGTTTGATTTTCTGCAAATAAAAATAGTTCAATTTATTAAAATAATTACAAAATAATAGTTAACTAGTTGAATAATTTGTGCTATTTACAGTGAGGTTAAAATAATAAGAGAATGTGCACCAGGTATCGTTTCAAACATTAAAGTTTAATGATTAAACTACAACTATTATTGACGTAAGAGATAAGTTATTTTTAAAATCTATAATGTAACATTACCTAAATATTTAGGTACTTATAATTTTTATAACAATTTACTGGAATGATTTGGGTATATTTAGTTCAAATCACAATTTGGATACCATTTTTTTAAGACGATTGTTTTCGTTTCCGATTTTGTCACTCGTAATCAAATAATTTGTTTAGCTCAAATCCAGCTCAAATGGCTGAAAGGGAATGCGAATGGTCATTAAATATTATTAACTACACTATAATACTGAATGAAATTATAAAAATAAATTGTAAATGGCCCAATTAAAAATAAATGAACACAAAAATGAGAATTTTTGTAAACTTTTCCGTAAAATTCTTGTCCCAATTCCCGTTTAGATATTTCCCAAATGGCCATACAAATACCTAAATAGCCAGTCTTTTGATGGTGCGTCGGGGTTACTTTCTTCATTGTTTTCAATCACGGGTTGCATCTCATCCACGGAGAAATGGGAGAAGTCTCTAGTCTGCCTTGGGAGGGGGACAGGTAATGGTTCGTTTATCAACTCTGATTCAATTCCAGTATCGGGTATAGCCAATGGTTGTTCCATGAACTCGCCCATCTATAAACAAAATAGGTTATCTCGCTGTCTCATAAAATATATTTAAATAAAAACAAACCAAAAAAACTAAAACGAGCCAATTCGATTGTGCTTTACCAATTGGTTAGTGTCGATGTCGTTGTTGGGCTCGAGCCAGAAGTCTAATCTATTAGCTTCAGTATGGGGCTGGTTGGATACTTTGACTCTTCTTGTTTGCGACTTGCATCCGGGATGGGAAGCTGTAACTAAATATTCCCCGCGGGTCAACAGCCTAAAATAGTCGCCGTCAAAGACTGAAGTTATGTCGTGATCAATATCATAGTCTTCTGCGTGAGTCTGATTGATTTGGGTGATGTTCCTGACGCGGATTAAAGCGTTGGATATTGCCCTTCCCGTGATGGACTCTCTGACTATCCCTTTTATTCCCAAGTGGGTTTGCCACATGAAGTTTATTAAAGAATCTTTATTATCATTCCATTCCTTTTCGAGATCTT
>JAHZMU010001954.1:0-10259 GCA_027743725.1 Rambutsinella grinnellia | reverse complement strand
AATTCCATATTTTTCTTTCTGTAAAAAATTAATTTAAAGATTGTCAACTGTAATTTATGAACTTTAAAAATTCTTCATAAACTTACAGAATCCATTAAATGAGATTGCATTTCAGCTAAAGTTTTTCCTAAATGTAAATCTGGATTAAGTCCTAATGAAGCAGTTTTTATTATAATTGCATTAACTCCACAGTCAATCATTTCCTGCAACAATTCCGTTTGATCTCGTCTCCACAAATATGCAAGTGAAACAAGTCCCAATCTTGAGCAGCTGCAAATTAACAAGTATTGATTATTATTATAGACTCTCCACGTGATAATATTCAATAGCATTCTCTCAGGAATAATACTTACACATTTTCTACTCTAACCCTTTGATAATCACTTAGAATGGCACCAACTGCAACCCCTTCGAAAGCCAAATCCGCTCTTATTTCGGTAAGTAATGAAAAATGTAAAATTCCATATTTAATACAAATAACGCAAGACATTAACTGGATTCTATCTGAAAAATTACCACATTTTGCCGGTTGAAGATTGGCCAATGCAACGATTTCATGTCCTGCAGCAACACACATCATCATATTGTAACAGCTATCCTTCCCCCCACTAATTAACGCTACCACCCGCATTTTTTGACTTATGCTTTTGTTAATTCGAAACAAGTAAATAAATAAGACAACTAAACTGAATTATACACCGATTAAACTTACGAAACAAAACCCATAACGGTGTCTCAGAAGACTAACAACCCAAGACAAGATTCAGAAACAATATCATGTTAATCCTGAGCAACTAAACTACTTTTACAAAAGAACAAAAACTTATTTCCTACAAATAAACAAACGAAACAACGTAAGACCCTGATTGAAAATAACTAAACGTGTTATTGCTGAATAACAATCTTGAATCAGCAAAATTAATAGCTTCGCTTGTCCCGTTTGGAAATGCCATCATCTGCAAATAGCAAAAGGATACAATTTAATCAATCAGATTACATAATCATCTCTGTTTACCTTATTATAGTTATTATACATTTTATTCACTTTATTTAGTAAATATTTACCCTCTAAACATTTAGACTTGACTTTTCCGGAACTAGAATTAGCCTCTACTTTGAGCAATCTTCTCCCTCGTCCTCCTCATTTGCCTCCAACCTCCAAAACCACTCCTTTGACCTCTCTTCTTAAACTTTCACCTCTTTCCTCCCTTGCTCTTTTCCTCCATTACTCTACAAACAAACCACACAATTAGCTAAACAATCAACAATCAACAAATATTTAAAAACACTCTTATCATCCTTACCTTACAAACAAATCATAAACCAATCACAACTTATCACTTCCGCTTCCCAACCAACTCAAATAACACTGATTAGATCCCCACCGCTAACTATCCAATTAGCCAAGACGCGTTAACTACTTTTCATACAAAACGCTTAAAAAACAAACGGGTTTCACAAACTATCCCATCCCAAACAAGTGGAAGGAACAGCTGCAAATTAAAAGCACATTTTTAGCTCCCAAATCATCTCACACGATGGCAAGAAGCAACATGGGCCGTTTCGCATGCAGAAAAAAATGCGCAATAGCTCCGATAACCACTACCACATGATAAACGCATGATAATGATAACCTTCTTTACACAAACATTTTTAAGACAAGTAAGAAGTATTTTTGTTTTTATTATTTTTTAACTGACTGATACATAAAAAGTTTTTAAATGCTTCAAAAAAAAGCATTATCGAAGTAGATTTTCAAACAAGAGATCGTCATCATAAAAGCCATCAAGCTTTAAAAAATATATTTCATTAATTATATATAGCATATAATTTTTTATAACAACTCATAAGTTCATTTTCCCAAACTATATTTAAAATTTTTAACAAAACTTTGCAATTTTTTTCTCTCCCGTTTAGATAAGGTACTCATACACAATTTTCTTAAATGGTGTAACAAAAACATTAGTATAAAATCTTTAGAAAAAGATGAGGAATTTTTTTAGACTGCGTTATATAAACAATAAATACATAAAATTCAACTGACTTTAATAAAATGTTGAAGAGAATGAGAATATAAAGTTTAATTGTCGAGGTCGAGAATCACAATCAGGGCGAGAGGGGATGTCAAATTTTAAATTTAACAATTAATACCGTAGTAAAAAATCACGAAAATTATCCTGTCTTTGTCATATACTATATACCGAATCGATTGTTACAATAAAAGGAAATTAATTTAATTATTCAATTAGTTTCTCCTGCCTCTGTCAGTACTATTTTCACAAAAATTCTATGTATGTGCGTCTATTGGTCACGATACATATCATGAAAGTTCAGAAGCACAATGAAAACATTTCCGGACAATTAGACTGTCTAATTTAGACACAACAGTTAACAATAGAGATTGTAATTAAGTTAAAATCGCACGCGCGCGCACAGCTACACAGATTAAGAGAAAATAGAAACTACTGTCTTTTGGTGAATTGATTGACGAAAATGTAAATATTATGGTAAATTTTAACTTAGAATTCTATTAATCAATACACCATTTCAATCTGTTTACGTTTAGGAGTTGCTAGTGCCTTCTTAATAACTGTCCAATCTTCAACAATATCTACGTCATTGAGCATGTAAACTAAGTAAGGTCCGGATACTGTCACTTGTTTCTTCTTTTTGTCACCAAATAGATCTAACGATTTAGAATTCTTCTTCCGTTTTAAAGCAGTCTCTAGCCAGAGTTCGGAGGTAAAGTCGTTATTCCTGTCTTCCTCCAGTCGTCGGATCTTTTCTTGGAGTTCAGTTTTTATTGAGTCGTACACGAGTTTCTTTCCACTCTGTTAAATTTAAAGAGAAATGTATTAGACAAATCTTTTAATAGTTGATTTTCCAATTCAAAAGCTACAAAATTCCAAGCATGTGCTTGTACTTACATTATAATTTTGCTCGATAGCTAGTTCTTCCGCTTCGATCTTGTGTTGCACGTTGATGACTCTAAACTGGCGAAGACTTGCGGTCACCTCCATGCGTGTTCTCATATTCTCTTGGAGTTCCGAAAGCGGACCTAGATACTCCCTCGCCTTTCCTGAACGAACTTCTTCGAGTTTAGAAGTGATTTGAGTCATCCTTTCCTGATAAAATCTGTAAGTAAAATGCAATTTGATTAGTTTTTATTGAATTATTAAAATTGAATATGTTAATATGAAAGTGATTTAAAAAAATTTAACTTACAATTCACGAAGATATGTAAACTGCCTATCCATACAGGTCAGATCTGAAGTGTAATCCCCTTTTCGTACTTCCGCGCTTTGCTCATCCATTTCTACAAAAAGTTTAAGATAAAATTAAATTGAAGTCAATTAATGGCAGAACTATTTTAATTAATTAAAACTCACCAGAGCTATCCTCTGAGTCTGAGGAATCACTTGAGTCCGAACTATTCGAATCTGAAGAAGACTCATCCACTTCCATGGAATTCGAGTCTGCCCCAGTAGTACTACAATCGGCTGCTGCTTTCGAACTTTCGTTGTTATTAACATTGCTATTTGTACTACTATTATTATTATTATTTCCCGAGCTTGCAACTCCTTTGCTAGTACTATTACCACTACTGTCCCCCGTCCCCCCATTATTCGATTTACTATCACTAGCACTACTATTGTTGACGGAAGTTACTGGATCAGCCTCAACTGGCGGTTCAGGAGGGTCCATCGTCCCCAAGTCATTCTCATCCCCATCGTCAACCTCCATAGGCTCCATTATACTAACTCCCAACCCACTCCCACTAGAACTAGTCCCTCTAGTCCTCGACTGGGATCTTGTCGCCGTTGAACCTCCATTCCCATTATTATAACCTCCATTAACCAAACTATGATGTCCATTAGTTCTCCTACTTGACCTCGACGACTTCTCCGTTATCGTAATCGTACTAGCGTTCGAACTATATAATGAAGTATTATCCGCAGGATCCATTTTTCCAAGGGCTGATCGCAGCCTAACTGAACTCGGTCTTCCACTCATTTTATAGCAATCACAAAAGATACTCACATAGTCAATCAATCACTATTTTCCTCCAAAAATCCTCCACTCAAAACCATCAGCCCAGTTTCAAGTTAATCATCCAATGTCCAACCCTCTCGGTCACATTTTCACCCAACTTTTACAGTTTCCTTCACTCACTTCCCTTCCACTTCGACACTGATTGTTTAAATTAAAATATGGTCAATGGCTGAGCTTTTGTCCAAAGCAATCATCGAATCTCTTTTGCTTCGCCTTCAACCCTTCAGCTTTTCAACTCCGACCTCTCTCTAATCAACCCTTTCAACTTTAAACTCTCAACCCACCTGTTCTTTAACAACCTAATTAACTAGGTTAAAAATTTAAAGACTGAAAAAAATCTCTCTCTTCTCTTCAACGTGATAGACCACACATAAAAGTTGTCCTCAAAAAAATCTGCTGTTGCTGTTTTCTCTGTATACGTTTATTTGCCACCATCCATTAAGCATTGTGCGGATTGCATGAATTTTTTGTAAAAGCACTCATCTTAACACAGGCAGGATAGGGTTATAACATTTGGCTTATAGCAAGGTTATAAGGTGATACCTATCCATGTTAAAAAGTTATAACCATAAAGGTTTAGAGGTGTAAAATAAAAGCTTTCTCAAGCGTCTCTCACGTTTTAAGACGGAGATGGGATGATGATGTGAATAAATATGCAAATGATTAACGTGGGTAGGTTATAACCTTGATAGGCACATGTTATTGAGTGCTTTTAGAAAAACAGCAGATCAGCCAAAAGTTTGAATGCTTTTATGAATGTTGAAGGGTCAAGAGTCAACCGGGGTTTTGTGATTAAAATTAGTTAAGATGAGTTATAATCAGGCATATCAATCATCAAGTTCGGGGGGAAGGATCTCGAGATTGATAAGCGAGCAGGCGGACTTAATGTGTAAAAATAAGTGCGGTCATTACGGGAATAAGGTCCAGGAAGGGTACTGCTCCGTTTGTTTCAAACTTTATAAGCAGCAGCAACAACAAAGAAGTAATAGGGAGCGTCAGAATGAAGAAGCGTTTGGTCCGGATGGGTCGACTTCGCCGAATATGTTTGGCAAGGCGGGGTTCGCCACTTTGCCGAAGTCTGCGAAGCTGTAAGTTGATGGTATTCAGTATTGATAAGGCGATGGATGATTGAAAGGTTCTATATTGTAGGTCTTTTGATAGCTTGTCACCTTTGACTGGAAGCTTCAGCAAGTTCGAGGAGAAAAAGAAGCAGCAGACGGATAGGAAGAGCAAGTCGTTCCGGTCGGTGTTCAGGAAGTCTCCAACGTCGCCTCAGAGTGGGAAGAGGTCGCCGGATAATAAAGGGGGTCACAAAGTCGTTAGTACGGACAAGGAGTTGGTTAGGGAGGAGATTAATGCGTTCCTAGGTCAAATCGAGAATAGGAGTATTGTTGCTGATGTCGTGACGAAGGTTAAGCAATGTGAAGATTTGCTGGTGGAACAGCTCAGAGTAGGAAATGGATCTATTGAGGAGGCTTCAGATATTGTCCAAGACTTTTTTAAGAACTTCCAAGCGAAGACGGAAATAGTCAAGTATTATCAGCAGATGAGCCAAGAAGATAAGGAGACTTTGATGAACCTGATTGAGAAGTATCTAGCCATTAGTTTGTATAAGGAATTGTTTAGTCCGATGTCGTCTGCCGTAGATGATGAGAGTCAAGATATAGATTTACAAACACGGTAAGTAGAATACTTTAACCAGGATCTGCAAATAGTCAGGAAAACATTGTCTTGATTTCAGAATTCGGCAACTAAACTGGATGACCTGCAAGCATTTGGACGTCGCCTTGAACGAAAGGAGCAGAGAAGTCCGGGATCTGGTTTATGCCGCTATTAATGGTGAGACATACTACGTTTAATGGATACTGTAAAGCTATAATAAAGTTGGCAAAATTTAATTTAATGGGATTCATTGTTTGTCGTTTGTTTAGTGATAATCACAATGGATGCTAAAAAGCCACCGCAGGAGAAACTGTCGTGCGTTACTCAATGCAGCCATTTAATTATAGAGGCACTGGGGAAGTCAAAGCAGGGCCCCACAGCAGCGGATGACTTTCTTCCAACTCTAATTTATATAGTTATCAAAGCTAATCCTACAAGACTTCAGAGTAATATTAATTACATTACCAGATTCTGCAATGCTGCTCGATTAATGAGTGGTGAAGCAGGATACTTTTTTACAAACCTGGTGAGAAATAATCTCTATGCATTTGCTCCATAATCACTTTCATGTCATTTGTGTCATTGTGATCTTCGATTTTTACCTTTTTGTAGTGTTGCGCAGTCTCATTCATCCAAAACATGAAAGGAGAGTCACTGGGAATGCCGGAAGAGGAATTTCAGGACTATATGAGTGGGAAAGCAGTTCCAATGGAGAGCTGGGAAAACTTTTTCTTGGAATCCATCCACGCTATGGAGGAAATGTCGAATGTTGCGACTGAACTCGAAATTCGTCAACAAAGATTCATGAAGAATGTGGAGGAATTTAAAAAGAATGTAACGGATAAACAGGTTAGAATGCCAAAATATATTAAACATTAAACTGGATTGGATCGATTTTATATATGCATATCTTTAATTTGAATGTATTTTTGTAGGACCAAGTGATATGCCAAGTGGATTAAGATTTTGAAAAGAACTCCATTAACATTCAAGCTTCAAAAAGTCCCCACAAACATTGACGAGGAGGATCCAGCTTTGAATGATGCTACGCTTCCTTCTCCCCTCAAACCTGAGGTAAGATTGTGTAAAAAAAATCAAAGCAAAATGATCTGCACTTATGACGAAATGAGTTTACTTCTAAATACATGAAATAATATATTTCTTAATTCTCCAGGTCGCTCATTTGCCTTGATCAGACACCCTACATTAACTTCCACCAGATATTGTTGGATTGCATGTGAAACTTGTCGCTGAAAAGAAATACGATGACCTCGAAACTGGAACTTCTACAGACAAAACCCTTATACTCGTTGTGAACATTCTATCATACATATACTGAAAAAGTTATTGCAATTACTATGATGTAGTGTCTAGTCAGGTAATTGGGTGCCTTCAAGCCATCAAGTTAATTGTTAAATATTTTATTTATTTATTAAAGTAGCTCACCTTGCTCTAGTATTATTATTACCTCCACAGATATTGGTTTAATAATAAAGAGTCAAAAGTTGGTAACTGAGGATATTTTTATTCTTGGAATTTCTATTTTTTTATATGGAAATGTGAATGTAAATTAATTTCTCATGAGAAGATGCATTTAAATTCAGCTAATGTGCCACACACTAGTGAAAACTGGAACGATTAGTCAAAAGTCCAACTTTGCCTTCATTCAATAAAAAACATTTTTGCTTTTACCTTTAGAAATATTCCCTGCACATCATCTCCAGTATGGAAAACCAACCGGATTCTGTGGGGGCGCTTGAGCTCCTTGATTACGATGTAGCGTAATAAAATGACTTACAATCACGAGAAAGTCTTTGTTTATAAAATTTGTAATTTATATTTAGTGCTGGCGAGTAGTAATGCGGAACTTGCATGCAGGAGACCTCTTAAACTGTCGGCAGGTGTGCAGACCATTTAATCTGCTCCTGGATGAGTTACCACTCCAAACAAAATGGAAGTTCCACCTCATCTTACCCAAACTGTTTGATTACCTTCAATCATTCGACGAATTATATTTCGAGGAATATAGTTGGAAAAATCTCCACAGTCTTCGATTAACGTGCAAGTCTTGGCAGCAGTCGACTGATAAGTATGCGAGCGACGTGTACAAGCAAATCGGCATATCACCAATAATGAAGGACATCCCATTAGTCACTTGCTTTGATACTCCAGAAAAAATTGAAGAGTTTCAGCAGAAATTTGGCGGATCCGGCAGGAACCCGTTTCCTTCAAGGACTGTGTACTTTTCGATTGCATCATCTCTTTTTGGGAACCTGGTGGGTCAAGAAGCTGTGAAAAGAATGCAAAGTGCATACATGGAGAAGGTTGGGGACTTGTTGGAACAGTTTGGAAGAAATATTTTTAAACTCGAGGTGTCTCTTGAACTTGTTTACGGTGCTTGTTCTTTGTCATTTGGAGAATTAATTAAAAGGATCACAGTTCACGTGCCCAACCTTAAGACTTTCTTCATTGGATGTAATTATAATGACTATGCATGGGATGAACGAAGGCTAGCTACTTTTATTGAAGAAAACGCACTGGCTGAATTGCCAAAATTGCAAACATTACGAATTGGACAAATGGCGAATATGCTGGAGAGCTACTTGTTGGATAAATATGCTTCGCAATTGACTGAGTTTGAAAAGGTCTCCAACGAAAATCAAATAAACCAATTGCACATGCAGCAACTTAAAAATGTGAGAGAAATCAAATTAGCAATACAAGAACCTGATACCCTTGAAGTCTTTCGATTCCTGGAGTCTCCTTTGAAAATACTGCAATTGATTGTCATTCCCTTTCGACGTGATGAGCATAAAAGTTGGAATGTGGATGAGCTCCTCCGCAATCTGAAGCATTTGCCTTTGGAGTATTTGAGCATAGAGCTATTCATGGCGAATGTGACCGAAGCAGGCCTTCCAATAGAGGAATACATTAATGAGAGCATTCAGTCGCTAGATGTGAGCGTCGAATTGGGTGGCAAGATCATCTTTAACTTTCTTGAAGCCTTAACAAAGTTGGAGAGTGTGAGTTTAGAGTTTAGCGGACCAGTAGCGAGGGAACAGGATGTGCATGAAGTGGTGAAAATACATGATTATGTTGCGGTGGAGGCAGAAAGGATGGACATTATGCCTTATCTTTCGAATGTCTGGGAGAAAGTTCCTTCACTAAAGAGACTAAGAGTGAGCCTGGAAAAATACTTGGATAGGGCAGAATTTAAGCGGGTCTACACCAGAGAAAAGTACGAGAAGGTCAAGAGATTCCGGAGTAATCTGAACATGTAGAGGATATAGAGCAAAGGCAATCGATTCTATTTTATTGAGACAAATATTTGCTATAATAATACAACCAGTGTATGTAATTGTTGTTAAGAATAAATTGCCATTTAAAATGTTATCATTTCACTCTAAATAGTCCTTTAATCGTTGGTTTCTGCAATTTCATATATCATGTTACCCCAATAATGCCAATTATTAAAGCAATTTACATAATATGCACCTCTCTTACTTCGTTACCTCATTTGCCATATCAAGACATGCTCATTTTACTTCTCTCCCGGATCGCATGTAAAATTTATAACTGAAAAGAAATA
Source organism: Rambutsinella grinnellia (assembly GCA_027743725.1). Taxonomy (NCBI): domain Eukaryota; kingdom Metazoa; phylum Arthropoda; class Collembola; order Entomobryomorpha; family Entomobryidae; genus Rambutsinella; species Rambutsinella grinnellia. The sequence goes on along the minus strand of JAHZMU010001954.1, from coordinate 955 downwards.
CGACCTCAACACTCCTGCAGACAAGAAAAGCTTCAAAACTCGTAAACATTCCATCAAACATACAGATAAGGGTAAACGCAACATCAGTAGTTGAACCGGTGCAAGTTCAATCCTCCTACTTACACATAAGGGAAAGGACCCACTAATTCCACCAAAGACTCCTGACGGAGGAACAGACGGATCTTATAAACAAAAACTTTACAACCATTCAAAAGCGTACCTCAGTCTTGGAGTTGGTGTTCGAAAAATTTACAAATAAAGATGTTTCCGATGAGATTTATGAGGATAGCGTACACACGCTCGTGTTAATAGAGCCATTTCGTTCCTAACCAGATTTTCCAGATTACAACAAAAATGGGAATATAACCTATCGACCTGCATAACGCTCAGACCAAAGTCATTTCTGCTTTCGAAGTGATCGGCCGAGCGGATCGAAGGTCGACTAATTAATTTATTCCTCTGATTCTTACAGAATAAAATTATTTTAAAGTGACCCTCTCTCATGCAATCGTGAATATTAATTGTGAAAGTTTGTGACAAAGTCAAATAATCATATAAATAGTGGCCGAATCAATCAGGTAAATAAATTTCACGCTGCCCCAGAATTAAATACCTTCAGGGATATCATTACAAAACAAGCAAAATAGTTTTTTCGGTCTTTCCGGTGCGCATCTCATGACAAACCGAATCTTGATATTCGTCATGTGTTGACAATGAAGACGATAAACTTCTCATATTACGCCACGAATAGGTAGATAAAATACTTCTTGAAATTGAAATTTCCATTTCATTTCCATTCACTCCTGATTTCCTGCGTTCTTCATAACTCTCTTATAAATAGCTTCATACCGAGAACCGTTTTCAATTAATACATAACAACAGATTCACTCAGATATTAGATAAAGAAGCCTTTTCTTAAGAAGACGAGAGGCTTATTTTTGTACAAGCATTTTTT
>JAHZMU010001953.1:0-23951 GCA_027743725.1 Rambutsinella grinnellia | reverse complement strand
GTAGCAGGAGTTCGAAATCTTTGTCCACCAGGCACCGTCATAGGTGTGCGGACCTGCGCACTTGCCCCTACCCAACTTGAAGATGCGCTTGAACACGGCCTAGGAGTTCGAAACTGCGCCTGTCGTTGTTGAAAAATAGGCGGTCTAAACATAGCATCTGATCCAGACGCTGAATACCTTGGACTTTGCTTCAATTGGAATGTATTGGAATTTCCTGCAAATGGAGCAGGACTACTGGAATTCGATGATGGTACAGCTGACCTCGACGTTCCTCCTGAACCTTGCCCTTGCCAATTTCTCCTAAACTCGGTCATTTTGCCTTGTAATTAACTTTTCACTTAACCAATTCACTAAACTTTTCGTTGAATTTGTTTTTAAAAATCCAAAAATCGACTTGAGAGAAGAGAACCGAAATCTGCTACAAAGTAAGAATTTGCTACACGAAGAGAAAGAGACGGAGAGCCAACTCGAATATGCTTTCTTTCTGACATGAGATAATTCGACGGCAAAGCCTTACACATGCTATTTACGAGACCATATTATGCAAATGATATGCAAATTTTAGCAATGAAATGACGGAATACTTAAACACTTGAATTCAAAAATGAAAATCATTCATATTTATTGTATATTTTTATACAATAGCCAGCCTTTCTTCAACGTTTAAAATATTATCCTAAAAATTAGTAAAAACGTTTGATTAAATCACGAGCGTTTTGTGTTCCGTCGTCCCCTTGCGATTCTCAGTCTAGATTGGTCGAGGACCATGAAGCCCATCTTGTTCTGGGTTGAAGGGAGGCCAATGCAATGGTGTGCTTCCAGCCTGGAAGTCATTTCTTGGAGATGATGAAGTCTTCAGTTTGAAACCAGTTCCGTAGCTTTCGCTTCCGTCCTTATGGGTTAAGACGTTTAATACTTGTCTAAAATAATAATTTGTTTTAGACTCGCTGTTTTGATAAATCAACTAAAGAAAAAAATAGATTACCGATGCAGCGGCGGAATGACATCAACAGTAGCAAACTCCTTCCTTGAAGACACGACGTTATATGAAGTGTTGCAATCGCATATCACTTGAATCCATGAATGATCGGTACGATTTTCCACAATGATGATGGCTCCAGCCTTGTTCCAGGAATAGGCAGTTACTCCACCTTTGATATTGTGGGGCTGTCCATTCGCCTTTGCCAAGGCTATAAGCATATCCGCAAGAACAAATGGCGGCGCAGGTATTTGCTCCGATCTGAATTCTTTGGAGGTGTGAATAGACAAGGTGTAATTTGGAGGTGGCGAATTCATCCCAGAATTCCAGTGGTTTAGCGCAAAAGGGATTGCTAGATATGTTCCAGGCTCGACTAATATATTAGTGCTTACAACACTTCTTACTTCTCGTTTTGAATGCGTAACAAAATCGCCTACTGACATGGGATATGATGGATTTCTGGCGTTTTCTATTCCACGATAGAGAGCTACGCACAGGTCTAGTTGGTGTGAATTTTTTGCGCTTCTGAAATTCAGTATAAATATTTCAGAGTTTTGAAGTATTCTAAAAATTAAAATAGATTTTGTACCTCCGCCCTTGTTGATACAAGCATAGCTCAATTTCTGTAGGTTCTTCAACAACGTATTACTGCACAGGTCATTTGTGTGTGATCTGGCGAAGACGGAAGCACGCCTTGGAATCTTCTTTCGAACCAGAATGGGTTAGCTTTGCAGACGTCAATGCAGTCAAAGTATCTATAAAATTAGAGATGGATTATTTACATAATCTCTCATTATTTCAATTTGAAAGGGGACATATTAATTACTTGAGCACATCATCAAACGATATCCAAAATACCCCGTCGCCATCATCTTTAGCTGCTTCAGGCATTAGCCTAGCACGTAGCTGAGGAGTCCACAAGTCTGAGACAGCACTCCAGTCGCCTAACCAGCTATGTCGGCCCCAAGGGTTTCTCATACGAACCAATCTATAAAAAAATGTTCTGATATTGATATGACCTATTTATTTATTGTGCCCAATTAATCTTCATATACCTTAAACCATTTGTATCATCTAAAGAAAGGACTGAATATGCATGTCGGTAATGCAGGCCCTTCATTTCATACTCACTCACTGGCAGTTGTGATGAACAATTTCCACATGAAGCTCCCATTAAATATCCAGCAGCATGACTGGATAAAAGCTGAACCCAAACGAGGTCCTTGTCTAATTCTTTTGTGAAAGGAATTGTTTCGCAAGGATATCCAGTGAGCGTAGACAGACCTTCTATAACCCTTCCGCTAATGAGTGCCTCGTAACAACCATAAAGCTTTGCGACTGCCTTCTCGATTAAAGGCACCCAGAGTTGCTGCCGTTTTGTCTGTAAAATTTTCAACATGATTTCTATTTTCTAAACTTGATAAATCTTTTTTTAGTATTCATACTTTGGAATAGACCAGTCGATTCCATTTATCACAAGGAAGAACGTCATCCACAAACACGGTCGTCCACATTCCATCTTTGCACAGTCTTATCATATATGCCCCAATATCAGAAACGTCTTTGGTCACCAAAATCCTTTCAATCAGCTCCTTCCGCTCAGCAACCACAGCGAGCGCGCTAAGGAACCAGCAGTTTCCCAAAACTCCTGAAACATCACACCAACGATGATATCATTTCAGTATTTTTTATCATCATTTATAAAAGTTGATGAAATATTTTATTTCTTTTGCTATACCTTGAACAATGTCAGAAGGCAAAGGATTCCGGAAAACAGTCCATTGAGCATTTTGCCCCGACTCCGTTCTTATTTCGTTCGGTCGAAGCCATTGTGTGACGGAATCATTTCGTGGTATGTTTGGGTTTAAATAGAGTGATTTTGGGAGAGGTGGAAATGTGTCATCGACAAAGTCTACCTTGAATCGCCGACAAGATTTGAGAATATCTTGGTATTTGTCTTCAGTCTTTTTCTTTACTACGAGAGAACTAGAAAGCCTGCTCCGTTTCCGCAAGGGAGACGCGCTAGGTTGAGATCGTGAAGCTGATGTTGAAGAAGTTGGTCTCTCCGTTAGGCAAGCGTCACATTTTTTCGTTGTCTCTGGATTATTCAATGTGCATTTAGCGCAAGACCATGTCTGTTTAGCTGATGTGACTGGTTCCGTTTTTCGTTGTTGCCCAAGATCTCGAGATTGGGTTTCAGTTCCCCCTCTCCTGAATTCGCAAGCTTGACATTGGCTAGTCTGCAGTGGATTTTCAAGCGTACATGCTGGACAAGCCCAGTAGATTTGACTGACACTCCTTCTCTTTCCACAGGCGCTGCATGAAGTATCCACTCCGAAATTGGAAAGGGTACAAAGACTGCATTTCCAAGGTTGGTTTGATGGGCGTTGATAACCGTTGGTTGCGACGTACATATTTTTAACTTTCACAAATTCTACAACTTTTAATGGCTTGTAAAATCAAATTAGTCGTGAACTCGCGAACTCTTTAAAGCTTATTGCATTCTTGCTAAGACGTATTGCGACCTGCTATATCATCCTTAATACCAACTTGCACAAGTACCACATTAACTTTGATAAAAGCTGAGTCACTCGTCATACGTTGTCGTTGTCTGAAGCACTCTCCACTACTGATTGAACTTTGCGATTATAATATCCATGATAAAGTATTATAATATGTGCATGCACAAACACAGCGAACGAAATAGCTTCCTTTTCCATGAGCTCATCCGAAGTTCATTTAACCAAAATGTTGTGATAAGCAGTATCTTCTACTTAATAGTTGCACATGAAATTTTATAGTTGTTTTACTTGTGTGCAATAACATAAACATAAAACGTATACATACGCTTTCTACGCCAGATTCTTCTCGAGTCATGAAACCGCTAACTAAGCTCTAAAAGCTATGTTTCCACTTCTGCATTTCTTGACTTGATATTTCATTGCGTACAATTCATGACACAAAGTGAATGAACGCATGTAATTAGTAAATTAGCATAATTTGGTTAGCTTTCCTGGAAAAATATGAAATGTCAGCATCATAAAATTTGTCATTACTAGCTATTAAAAAACGTTCAACACTCTGTTGTTGTTCATGAGTAGTTGAAGCATAAATCGGAATTGAAAGACTTGCTTTTTAATAGTAAAATAACTACATGCAAAATTTTGATTTTCATTATAGAACTGCTAGTTTATGCTATACAGCTTCACACTCTGGATAATAAACGTGTGGAATCCACACTGTGGATTATCAATTATCAAGTATGAGAGACATGATGATTGGCATTATTGCAATTTATTAGGCGCAAACAAATAAATGGTTAGGTAAACCATTTGTGTAAATGTGTATAGGCCCATACTTTTAAGTATATAAGCATAAGCAGATTAATACTGGATTTTGGAATCCATAATGATAAGCTATCTGTCATAATTACATAATATAATGCTTTTTATTGCTGGCAATCACATGAGAGAAACAAGGTCAAGCTCGTAGCTCGTGTGCTGAATTTGTGAAGTATGCAAACATTAATATTCACATCTTCATTATAATCAGTGCCGAGTACCGGGTTACTGCTTTGCTTAAAAAAGACATTTAAAAGTTTTCATGATACGATTTGGACAAAAAAATTCATTCCCAAATAAAAATAATTACAAATTCAAGGCGTAATTTTGCATTAAATTATAGAATGGGAAAACGCGCTCTTGTCATCATTTCGAAAGATAATGAAGAGCTTGAGGTTGTAACCCCAATCAACACTTTACGTCGTGCCGAGGTACATATATCTAGACTGGAAGTTGTTAGGATTGTCCTTTTAAAACAATTATTGAGTTTTGTCTTGGACCCCACAGATTGAGGTAACCGTTGCTGGGCTCGATGATGACAACTGCACTGTATTGTCTCGGGGTGTGATTATGAAACCGGAAATGACTCTGAAGGACGCCATGAAGTCTGGGCCATACGATGCCGTAATTTTACCAGGAGGACGCTATGGGTCAGAAAATTTTATAGAGGTTAATAGATACTATTCAACAATAAAGCACAGTAAAATAGTTTGCTTTATGGTTTTAAATTTTAAAAACATTAGTCGGAAGTAATCGGGGAGATACTTAAAGATCAGGAAAAGGGCGGGCGTTTGGTTGCGGCTATTTGTGCTGGTAAGTTGTAGTTAATTTTAAAGATTATTTAAAGACGGCAATTGAGTTAATGATTAAAAATGATTTGCAAAGCCCCCAGAGCTCTCCTAAGGCACAATGTCTTTCTTGGCCGAAGTATCACGACATATCCCACCTCCAAAGAAAGAATGTCTGCCGGAAATAAATTCATTTATAAAGAAGATCGCGTCGTCATCGACGGAAACTTGATCACAAGCCGAGGTCCTGGTACAGCTTTGGAGTGGTCATTAGCCATTTTGGAATTCTTGGCGGGGAAGGAGAAGAGAGATGAGATTGCTGCAATAATGATGGCCAAATCATGAAAATCTTCAAAAAATTATACAGATATGGAACACCTTTTCTTTTGAAATAAATTCTCTAATAATCCTTGCTTTCTCTCAAATGAATTTTCATGGGTTAATAGCCTGCTATGCTTGTTTCAGCAAGAATGCGGCTGATGAAGTTCATGACGCTCAAGCAACAAAGTAAAAATCATCATCAACAGAATTTCTTGTTTCAGAGCTACTTTTTACCAACTTCCTTGTAGATTTCTTTATATATTGATACAGTCACACAACTATACTTAAGTCTATATAACCAGAAGAATGTAAGTACAGCTCAATTTCCAGTAGAAGGGGAGAAGAGAGCTCTGCTCAAATACCAATTTTAAAAGGGTCGTCTACTAGTTGAGAATGGAATGGCATGATAATATTTTTCCATCCCTTCTCTACATACTAATAAAAGTCTTTTCATTTTTGATTTCCTACACCTGCCCCCTACTACTCATCTTTAGTGAAACGCCAATGTTACGAGATAGATGATGAGATGATAGAGACTGCATCAAACAAGTGCATGCATATTATAGATTTCAAAAAGGGATTCACTTGCACTATCATTTACACATAAAAGATTCAAAATCCGAACTTTTATAAGGTATTTGTAGACCGGATCGACACTCGGGGAATAGCTCTTGTAAGAAGCCTTTGGTGACACCTGTTGATTCCACTCATGTCGATTTAAAAGCCATACTTGTTGAAAAATTATTAAGAGGTTATGTGATGGATAATGAAACACAACACTAAATATTAAGTAAAATGGAAGAAATTATGGCACTCCAGTGCCAGTTCAAGCAACAAGTAGCCAATGAATCCATTGACTCCACCAGTGTCCCTTCGCCACCAGCTTCTGGGGAAGAGGAGAAAGCTAACAGAAAGTCAATGTTGGAATGTGCGACATGTCTCAATACATTTATGAGCCCATTGGATTTGCAAATACATGTAAGAAAAAATTATTTCAGAGCTTGCATTGATGCCGGTGAATGTGGAGAAAGAATGATATTAATTTAATTGCATTATTATATGTTCACAGATAAGACTGCACACGGGTGAAAAGCCGTATCGATGTCGGATTGATCGATGTGGGGAAAGGTTCATTTCTTATATTTACTTGGAAAAACATATCGTAAGGCAATTTAAAAACCTCTGGACTAGAAATTGACATTATAATAACTTGTTTTCTCTTCGTTTTTATAGAAGAGCACTCACCAAAAACTCTGTTCTGTATTTGATGATGAGCCGGATACCGAAATGAATGTAAAGCTGAAGGTAGTTTAAATCAGATCCTTTATTCAGGCTTCAAGTAGATCTTTCATTGGAATATTCAATTTACAGCAATCAAGCAATACTAACATCAAGCGGAAGAGGCTAAACATTAATCGTAAGAAGCGGAATTGCATGCCTGCGAAAATTAATGCTGTTGATGAAGGAATAGTGAAGGATAGACCATTTATGTGTTCAGTTTGCAACCGGAGATTTACAGAGAAACGGATATTGACTCAACACGTAAGTAAATCATTGACTGCCAGCATTTTCAAACTAACTAATATGCGTCTAAAAATAGTTCAGAATACATAGCGGTGAAAAGCCATATGAATGCAAAGATTGTGGGAGAAAATTCGCCCGTTGGGGAGTCCTTTACGTTCATCGAAGGACCCATTCTGGAGAAAAGCCATATCACTGCACGAAATGTTCCCGGCGGTTTATAACGGGAGGAAACTTAAAGGCTCATATGCTATCATCACACAGTAAGTAGGAAATCGTCGAGAGAGAAACGCTAAGATTTAGTAAATGACGTCTTTAATTTTTTCACAATAAGTTATCAACAAGCAATAAATATACTTAACAGATAAAATGAACTGAAATACCTGTCTAATAGGCCGGTATCGTAAACTCGATACTCAATCTTTACAAGTTTTATACCATCCCTAATGTATAAGTTATTTAGTTGGGAGAGATTTCAAATCTACAATTAAATTCCAGTCGCGTTTTGCCAATAGCTATTTTATTCCTATATATTCTTCCGATCCCTTCCTTAGTTTTTTAGTCTCAACTAATTACTCTGGGAAATATAGGTACAAAAATATTTAAGACACAAATGCTGTTGATCTAAAGCCTAAAGTTTCATTTGGAAGAGCCATGCAATTGTAATTTTATGTAGTTTAATAAAAAAAATCTCCTTCGGTATTCGGTGTAATGTTTTTCACGTTAACAAAACTTTGTGTTCTGCCTTCATTTTCTTGTTGTGCGCTGCCAGCATCTGAAAAAAATACATATCAAATGCAACTTCTGAAAGATTGCAATAAAACCTATGCAAACGCAATGAATGAATTAGTTGATGTAGGTTGACTTACATGCTTCTTCAGTTTCCAGGAAAAGGTAAACTGCTCGGTACATAAGGAACACTTGTAGGGGTTGATTCCATGCGATCTCAAATGGGCAGTGAAATTGCCTCTTGTTGCAAATTCCGTTGCACACAACGAACACGAATAAGGTTTTTCACCTATTGTAAGTTTCGAAATTCATGGGTTACTTAGTATTTATTCATCATCTTTTACAATTTTAGCCTATGTTTGACTTATTTCCTCTCACCTGTGTGTAATCTAAGATGCGCTTTCAAGTTGGATTGAACTGAGAACTTCTTCTTGCAATGAGAACACTGATATGGCTTTTCCCCTGTCTAAAATTTTTATTCCCAATTTCAGTTTAGTAATTACTGATTATATTAATTTGTTAGATTTGGATTTTACGTGGATCCGCATGTGCACAGTAAGATTGGTTGTAGTAAGAAGGACCTTGTTGCAGATGGTACATGTATGACCATTACCAGAAGTAGGCAGTGCTGGTGGTTTCTGCTATTGAAAGATATAAATCAGTTCAGTTATTTCAATAATGCAATTGAGACTATTTCTGCCATTCCGGACATACCTGAGAACTTTTGTCTGATTTCAATTTCGGTTTCTTTCCCTTTTTCTTTGTAACAAGATTTTCATGGGATCCTTCTGAGGAGTCGGTTTTGAAGCGATTGAGTTGAACTTCACACGGGACAAGATTATATTTTTGCTAAGGAATGAAAATTGAATTAATAGCAGTTTAATAGAACGTTTGATATTTTGGAATCTTGCATGGCTTACATAATAGGATGCACTGTTTGGTGAGATCTCGTCCTTCTTGCTCGTGATGGCTTTAATACTGCTGCCTCCGTTATGCATATCTCGTACCTTTAAAACAAATCAATTAATAAATACAAATAAACTTGATTTCAGTAAAGTCTAACTAATAATGATGTCTTACATGCTTCTGTAAATGTGCAGCTTGCCGAAACCTCCTCTCGCATAGTGTACAAGCAAATTGCTTTCCTCCATGATTCCTCATCTAATTGATAGATTGAGAAATCGTTTATCACAAATCACTTAAATAATTTCCTATTAAAAAAAACTTTTAATTCTGCAACGCGCACTCACATGGACCACTAAAGCTTTCCGTTCCTTAAAGGCTTCTCCACATATTGTACATTTCACTGGTCTTTTTCCTTCCTTTCCCGATTCAGTTTCTTTACCATGAGACTCGTTTCCAATCATATTCTGATCTTGTGGGGGTGTTCGCTTGTTCTTGATTCTTCTTAAAGTAAGATTCGAAGATTTGGCGTTTGAAATAGAAGTGGGAGTAGAATCCAGCATAGGCGATGAAGAGTTTGTTACAGAGTTATGGGCCATTGCTGCATCAGTAATGCTTCCGTTGAGATATAAATTCTTTGGAATCAAAATTACAATTAAATTAATTCAAAATAGAGACTGAGATGGGTTATCTCAGATGTTAGATTATATAATTTTGAAATTATAACTTACATGTTTCTTCAAATGTTGCATTAAATTTCCACGCTGGGCAAATGACAAATCGCAGTGAGAACAGTTAAACGGTTTTTCACCCGTATGGATCCTCAACTAAAAAATTAAAAGATGCAAAACTGTTAGTTTAGAACTAAATTACGCATCTTGATATAAAAAACCGTCAATTTTAAACCAACCATTTATTATAACTCACAAAGTCCAAACCTAGTAGTACAAATTAAACTTACATGCATGGTTAACCAAGACGAGTGCTTGAATCCCTTATGGCAATAATTGCATTTGTACGGTCCTCCTAATCCCTCCTTAGTTCGAGCTGACGCTTTCAAACCATTACTCTGTTTTGCTTTCGATCCGGCCTTTCCTGAATTCTGAATCTCAGATGCGGTCTCCAGATATCCAGTACTCTCCTTGATATTTTGGTGAGGACTGAGATGAGGTTCATTCCCATTAACACTGATTGGACTGGGCGCTACACCTTCTCCATGAGTATTATTCTAAAAGTAATCAGATAATAAAAATCAGTCCAAGTCCAGCACTGAGCACATTAAAATTAAAATACAATGGCCATGTCGCTTTCTTACATTATGATACTCAAGATAGGAATAATGAATGAATCCCTCCCCACATTTTTTGCATTTATACGGGCGTTCACCGGTGTGCAGCCGCATCTATTAAATAAAAACGGATTACATTACTTTTTAAGCTCTCCACCTCCATCCACAATGATTATGGCACAATCCTTAAACCACTAACTTACATGAATTTGCAACGTCAACGGATTATTAAACGTCTTCGAGCAATCCCCACACTTCAACCCTGTCGCTGCCACAGAGTCCATCAACTGATCCAAATCCTCCACATTAATCGTACTGAAAACATCGCCTTCACCCTTCACCCCCGCCGAAGTCCCCGGTCCATTCCCCACCCCCACCTGCGGTGTCCCCGCCGACAACAAAGGCAATGTAAACGTATCCTGCGAATTCTCCTGGTCCTTACTAATCCACGCCTTAACATACTCATTCTCCACCTCCTTCAAAACACTACTAACCTTATCCGTCTCCGAGTAATCACTAAGGAATGACAAATTATCACTTAAGCTTGGAGTCGGACAACTAACCCTGTCCAACTCTTCCTCAAAGCCCTCATTAAGGCCCACCCCATTCATTAAACTTAGATCTGGCAGACCACTGATTGTATGAGATTGTGAACTGTTTCCACTAACTAATTGATTCAAGGCACCTCCATTATTCATCTCCGCCCACGCAGGTACAAGTTTCTCTTCCTGTTTCACATTATAACTAAGGTCAGTATAAATCAAGTCTGAAGTCTCTGGAAGCAAGGCCATTCCAAACTCATCCTGTCTAATCTCTCCCGGCACAGCCACCCCAACCCCTCCACTTCCTGCCGAACTAATTATCTCATCTTGCATCACCGACAAACCATTATAATTAACTAATTTTACACTCTCACTAATTGCGTCAATTAAACCCAATCCTGTTTCCATCTTTAACTATAAAAGACCAAGAGGGCAATAACTAAACTAAATCCGAACCAAATTAAGGTGCAATTAACGAAAGCAATTAAATTAAATGATAATCTCATCTCGTCACGAAAAATGTGAAAGGATATGGAATGCGTGTAAACAAAAACATCTGTATAATCATTCAAAGATCTGTCCAATTCTTCTTCATTTTTTGGGAGGAAGAGTGAAATGCATTGTGGAGAGGATAAAAAACGCTTTTGGTTTGGTTTACACGAATACTTTTTTACTGTCCTCACATCTCAAATCTCAAGTCTTTTCCTGTATCCCATCCCATGTCGGGTCCGGGTCTGTGCATTCTTTTCTCTAAAGTTTAGAGTCTGATAGTATAGTGCAGAGATGCATCTAAAGTCTTTGTTGCTCCTGGGCTTTTACAACAACTGCTAATTGCTATTTAGGAGGTGGACCATCCATTGTTTGAAATCTATGCAATGATGACATGGCAGGGGAGGCAAAAAGTGGGCAATGAGCTTATTGTGTTTTTTCTGTGTGATATGAAATATGAAAGAACAATAGAGGAAGTAGAATGCGTAAAAATTTTGATCAAATTTAATAAAGTAAAATTTAGTATTTTGCTAATTGTCAATTTAAATTGTAATCGTAATTTAAATACATTTATTGTATAAATCATGTCACAGCTCTGAAAGAATATGAATCATAAATAAAATTTCATTTTCCCATTTTTTAAATTATAACTAAAATTAACTAATTAATTAAGTCAAGTCAATGATTAAACTATTTGTCTCTTTTAGTTTAAATATCTTTTCGGTCATTTTGTTTATGGCCATTTCCTCCAGTTCCGGCTTCTTTTGCTAAGCTGCTGAAGATTGTTTTCTCATCAGCGAGTAGATTTTGGGGGCTGTCAAACTCGCGGATTTCGCCTTTCTCGAGGACCATTACCCTATGAAAGAGATGAAATGTTATGATTGTATAAATGAATTTTATTAAAAGATTTTACCTATCTGAATCCAGAATTGTGTTGATTCTGTGGGCAATAGTGATTACTGTGGATTCCTTGAACTCTACCCTAATGGTTTGTTGGATGAGGTCATCCGTATCTAAATCTACGGCAGCGGTGGCTTCGTCCAAGACGAGAATCTTTGTTTTCCGCAAGAGGGCTCGAGCCAAGCAGACTAATTGTCTTTGTCCAACACTGCATGAATTTATTAGATTTTAATTTTGGAGATATGGAAAAATATGATTTCTTTCTAAGTTTTTACCTCAAATTCTCACCACCCTCTGCAATTTCATAGTCCAGCCCTCCAGGCAATGAAGCCACGAATGTTTTCAGATGTGCAAGTTCCAAAGCATGCCAAAGCGTCTCATCACTTTGTTGCTCGAAAGGATCAAGGTTTATGCGAAGGGAACCTGAGTGAAAAAGAATAAGATTATATGCTCCAATGCTTTCCTTCAATTACGAATAATAAAATGTTGTTAAACCTGAGAACAAAACGGGGTCTTGGGGAATGATTGTAATTCGTCCTCGAAGATCGTGGAGCCTATTAAGTAATTAAATTAATTAGCCTGGCTCCGATTTTCTGGAGTAATATAAATACTAACCCAAGTCGGCCAATGTTTTGTCCATCAATGACAATTGAGCCACCTGCGGCCTCCACAATCCTACAGATTTTAGGGATTAAGACTGATTAAGGGGTTACTTAATACTTTATACCAATTAGATTGTTTACCTAAATAAGGCAAGAGTAAGAGAACTCTTTCCGGCTCCCGTCCTCCCAACAATCCCGACCTTCTCTCCAGGACGGATAGCGCATGTCACATTTCTCAAAACCAAATCCAAGCCAGCACGATAGCGTGTTTGATAGTGATCAAATATCACTTCTCCTTTCTCTGGCCATGTTTTCTGTGGTTTCCGTTCATCGATGTTCCAATCAGCTTCCTATACATATAATGATTTACATGTTAACTGACGGACTATATTGACGTGATATCAGACAATCTTACTTGAACAATCTCCGAATACTCCTTTAACCGTTCCACAGCGACGATATTTGTCTCAACATCTGAGGTAAACCTAACCAACATGATCAACGCCATTGTAATCTGTAAAGCGTATGAAACTGACAATCCTACAAGTCCTGGACTTAAAGTCTCTCTTCCCAATACTGCAAATAGAGCGGCAAAGAATACAACACTGTTTCCAACCGTTTCCAATCGCACTTGGAGCCATCTAGTTCACATAAAAAATATGCATACTCGGTTTACGTCAAGCATCTTGGCATTTAACAATAAAAACTGACCTGTTGGCACAAACTGATGAGAAATAAGTCATTAAATTCTCATCCACGCGTTTCTCCGACTCGAGGACAAAGCGTTCTTGCTGGTTCTTGATGTTGAAATAATTAATAAAAATACATTTTATAAAACAATTTGGCTTTTAAAGTCATTACGAATTTTAAATCACGACATACATAAGCACGAATTGTAGAAGCCCCTGTCACCGTCTCTCCGAAATGGCTGTAAATGGGCGATCGAGTGACAGATTCCAAGCGCTTCAATTGTCTTGAAGTTGCTACATAGAACCTTTGGATAAGATAGTATAAAAGGCCAACGGGCAGAATGACAGCAGCAAAAATTGGAGTGCTCACACTAATAACAACAAGCACTGAGATAACCTGTAAGTTAGACAGTAAAAGTCACATTTCTTTTTTGAATATTCGTCTTTAACTCCAATCCAATCATAACTTTCACTTACGTTAAATATTCCGTTTAATAAAAACCGTAAGAACATTGGAAGAACGTTGTCCATGCTGTCTGTTAAATAAACTTGGTGGTGAGTATGCCTACATGTTTAATCCAGGTTACTGTAATCTTACCAACGTCTTTGGAAAAACGATTGATAATTCTTCCAATGGGGGTTACATCGAAGAAGGATAGCGGAGCTCTCAAAATCCTCTGGAGCATATTGAGATGAAGGACATTTGCAGACTTGACTGTTCCAAACGCCATCACAAGCGTGCCGCATAAAATGGATACAGCTACGGAGAAAGTAAAATGATTTTCATTTAATTTGTTTTAAATAAGTGAAGTAAACTTTTAATCACTTTACCCTGAAGAAATCCAAGAGCTCCATATATTCCAAGATATCGTTTGTGTTCACTCGCGTCTTGCGTCCCATTAACAATTGGGAGCCCAGTCCAATCAGAAAGCCATAGGTTAGCTCCAACGGAAAATCCTTGGAAAACCAAGTAGAGTATAAAAGTAAGGATAACGGTACCCCATCCCGCCGACCTAAGATAGTCCATGTAAACGGATGCCTTAACCCCGTCCTTTTCAGCTTTCTCAGCCTCAATTAAAACGTCCCCTGTTTTTTGAGCAACCGCTGACGGTGAACTACTTGCGATTGATGCTCTACTCATTCTCCTCTCATTTAAGCTGGTAACGGAGGAAGATAATTTACTCCTCCGACCAATAGACTCGGCTGCACTGAACTCTGATTCCGATTCGGATGTCATGCGTTTCCTTTGGCGAATCTGATTGAGATCGCCAACCACTGCGACCAGCTCCTTCTCCATACTGGTTCCTTCGACCTCACCAATATCTTCGGATGTTAAATGTTGTTTGAGGAAATCTGCAAAGGCACCTTTCTTGCTGAGCAACTCTTGATATGTTCCTTGCTCGCTTATTCGACCGTCTTTCATAACGACGATTTTGTCCATGTGGGGCAAGTAGACTACGCCATGGGTAACTAGTATGCGCTGTAATGACAACACATTTTGCATGATAAATATGAAGGTTTGTTTAATTTAAAGTTACTGTAATCTTTACCGTTTTCTTTCGCAGAACGCCTTTAGGACCAAGGACCTTGTCAAAGATATGCTTTCCGACATGGGCGTCAACTGAAAATTGAGCGTAATGTCATATAAATGTGAAAAGTAAAATTGGGCAATGATTAATACGTAACCGGATTTGGCTCGCTTTCATTGTGAGTGACAGCATTCGTATCAATTTCGTCTGCATTCATGTATTTATTCAACCGTTTGATGGCAACGTGTGCTTGAATATAACCGGAGATTAAAAGTGGCAAAAATGTCAACGGTTGGCTCATGATATTGAACAAAGCTAGAGATACAAAAGCAGTCTGTGCATCCAAGACGTGAGAGCTATCAGTGAGGACATACGTCCCAAAGGTTC
Source organism: Rambutsinella grinnellia (assembly GCA_027743725.1). NCBI lineage: Eukaryota > Metazoa > Arthropoda > Collembola > Entomobryomorpha > Entomobryidae > Rambutsinella > Rambutsinella grinnellia. The sequence goes on along the minus strand of JAHZMU010001953.1, from coordinate 8,943 downwards.
CAAGCGCAACTAAGAATGGGGCGCATGTCCACAGAAAATTGGACACAGAGTTTAAATACGCCGTTTGCTTCAGCACTTCCAACTCTCGCTTTCTGATTTTCATCACTTGATTCTCAAAGCTAGGCTCCCACGCGTATAATTTTAGAACTTTCATCCCTGAAAGAATTTCGTTCATGAGCTTTGTTCTCTGATCCTTATTAACCATTTGCTCTTTTTGAAGCTTTTGAATTTTTGAAGCAATGAATCCGTTCAATGGAAGGAGGAGAATCATTACAACAACACCAGCAATTGCGGATGGTCCCAAATTTGTCCAGAGAAAGTAAAGGGCAACACTTATGATGATGGGAGACCCCCATAATTGATAACCATATTGTGCGAATTCAGTAGCGTAATTGACATCAACTGCCATGTGATTGACAATTTCCCCTTGCGATTCCGCTATTAATTTAAAAAAAATGTACTGAATTATTATTCATATCAATATTTCAATTCAATGAGACGTATGCCTTCGAATAGCGTACCTCGTTTAGCTGAGTTGGAAAGCAACAATGATTTCCTGTAAACTGCACTTACTAAGGCTGTCTTTGCTCTCATTCCAGTCATATAAAACTTGTGGATTCCATTAGCATTGAAAAGAGTTCCAACAAAGGCATTACAGAAGAGGATTGCCGCATACATGATCCCTTTCCAGAGAGGCTCATCGGAGCTCACGAACTGGATGAGAAGACTAGAGAAAGCCATTCATTATACTTTGCGATTTGCGATCAAGCAATACGTTAAATATATTAAATTAGAATTATAGACTACCAACTTTAAGATAAGAGGTGACACAAACATCATCAAATCTGTTGTTGTCCTCATCAAAAACCCAAAAAAGTAATTCCACCCAAAGGCCCTAACAATCGTCATAAAAACGCCTGGTTCCTTGTCCGGCTTCCGCTGCTTATAAATCACTTCCTCTGACAAAGGTTTATGGTCCACTCCATTTTTCATACCATCTCCGTTCTGTTCTTGCTGAGGTCGACTAATGTTCAACCCGCGATTCAAATTTCCAGGCCAGTTTTTATCAAAAATGGGAACAATATTTCTAGACAAATCAGTCCAATTTAATTGCCAAAGGTCGGAGAATTCCAAAGGCTTTCGAAAGCCTGTCCAAGCCAAAGATGTGAACCAGTGAAAGAGGATGCGGGAAAGGAAGGAAGAAGTTGTTTCCGGACATGCATTCTAAATAGAAAAGATTAACTATTCACGATCCAAAATCCAAAATGCTAATTTAAAATTTTAATAATCACCTTTGTTGTAACAATATCATATTCCTGTTGGTAAACTGGTGGAACGTCCACCCAACAATGCAAAATAAATTGTCCCAAAACCAAAGGGAAATATATTACTTCCACTATAAATACTGATGGTTCATTAGACCTTGCCGTTTGGTCCCCTCTTTGACTCGCTAATATCACAGTTCTAAAGCGAATTACTTGTGCAACCATGAAGAGGAACCAAAATAGGAACTGAACACCGGATGAGCGCACTCCCTTCCCTTTTGAATACAAGAGAAGGGCTGCAGTCAATAGCTAAAATATAAATGAACCGTTAAAGGGAGTGGGAAATAAATTTGCATTTTAAATATTACGTTAAAGCATTTAAGCAAATTACCAACGTCGTGGCACGTATTGCCGGCGCATAAATATCGACCGGATAGGATACATAAGCTTCATCATTTCCCGGAAGGATTACCCTGTAGAGAACCAGCAAAACTACTTCTAATGCTACGAGCCCTGAAGTTATCGCGAGCTTCGCAATATTCAAAGGACTCCATGGGATTTCCTTTGAATGGGAGGTATAACTGTGATAGATGTCAACGAGTGCAAAAACCCCGACGAATAGGCAAGGAACAAGAGCTATCACGGTTCGTTCAAAGCATGGCGTGAAATCGGGGTCATCCGTCATCCACGTAACGTCCCAATCCTTTCAACAATTTAACAAAGTATAAAATCATTTACAGAATCACGTGAAAGTATTTATTTGTTAAATGATTAAATATTTACCCAAAATTTGGAGCCACAAAAGTCATCCATTTTGTAACTCCGCTTTGCAATCTACACTTTTCATTCAAATACAAAAATACTTGTCCAATGTATTCACTTCTAGAAACAAAACTGAACTGAAACTGCGACTGTTACATCATCACTAAATCACGCAATCAGGTTTCTTATACGTTCCGGTAAATTATTATTTTTCCAGTCTGTCACTCTCTTCCCATTTTCTACTTGATGACTTTGACTTTTATTCTCATCCCATTTTCATGGACGTCTTCAAGGCTGATGGGATTAATCGCGGATCGCGGTTATCCAAGAAAAAAATACTTTGACATGTGAGATGGGATGGTTTGGAGCATGCAACTCTCCGTGTTCACTAAACTCGCCCATAAAGTAAATAGAATTACTGGCAATGCTATTCAGATATAATTGAATTATGCTTTTGTGTTTTGTACATTTAAAAATGGAGAAGAGGGTATTCTCATGATTAAAAAATCGACTAGACTGTCCACGCTCATAAAACACCTGCTTCTATCTACCTAATTATTTTGTGAATAGAACGTCCTTGAAAAGTCGTTTTCACGTTATAGTGAAGCGAATTCATAGAATTCATAGAATTGAAATGATTTTTTTACCTGTAAAAAGTGAAACGCTTTGGTACACTATAGCTTTGTTGGAATGCAAAAGTCAATTTATCTTTGTCACAACTTGTTTTAAGAACGTTCTTAAAACTCTGCTGTGATACTAAGGCAGAGTGACGATTACTGACCATAATTACAGGTCGGTCGGTAACCTACAATTTTCTGGTGTGGATTGATCATTGTTATCTCATCTTGGGAAAAGCATGACAGCTCACATGACTGTTTTTGGGATGGCGGAGTGAAAATAAAAATGTCAAGTAAACGTGAAAAAGTAATCAAAAGATAAGATATAAAAGGCATAATGATGAAACCAGGAATCAATTTGAGAATGAATATAAATATGTATTTGGATAAAAGGGAACTTGGATGAAAATAAGAATGAGAGCGCTTACCTATTTGTATTGGAACAATACATATTCATATTCTTGGAGTTGCACTCGTGACATTGTGAACAATGACGTGTTGATTACAGCTCAATATAATCCGATATACAAATATGGAATGTTATCTAATGTCTGCGTTAATTATTCCAATTGTTTTATCAAGGCTAGATTAATGGAATAAAATTATTTATTAAAGCGATTATACTTCCACTTTAACATTATCCTTTACTGAAACACAGTCACGTTAACCAATATCAAAAGTGGAGAGGAATTTAAAGGGCTGGAGCTGAAATAACTTGTTTATGCAACAAATCTTTTATTTTTATGCGATATCGATGATAACAGTTGAGTTGATAAGTTATCTGAAAGTACTCAGGTTGACAACTTACTAGGGCAAAATGGAAATAATTGCTTGAGCTCTGCTTACGATTGGATATTTAAATGTCTTAAAAATACAAATTATTTAGTAGTTAGCAATTCCAGCGCACATTCCTCAATGTGGAAATGTTATGACATATTTCCTGTGTGGAAACTTGTTGGAAGCTTTTCTTCAGCTGATGTTCATGTGCTTGAGTCATAATAATTGCTGCGTTCCGAGCGGCGCCGACAGTTTCCGTTATGCATTTGACATAAATTGTGGTCTGTGGCAAAGCATTTCAGTAAGCATTTTACGCTTACGACTGATGGAATGCATATAATTGCTGACAGAAATTTTTAAGTGTGACAATAACAATCTTCTAATCCAATTAATGCGCGAGTAAACCTAAATACTTAAAAGATGCAATTCAGTCGGAATGCAAAGGGAATTTGTAATTCATAATGTAAACCAATTTTAAGATATTTAAGAAACGGTTTGTTTCAGTAGTTATTTCTTGATAAGTAAAATTTAGCGGAAATCGTGACCATCTCGAACCTTGGTTGGATTCTGTGGCGATAGTTGATGGCATTCAGAGCTCCTAAATCAAAACATCTTTCATTATGACTGAAAACATATAGTGAATTAGTCATTTTCAACTAACGTGTGTGTATGAAACTCTAAAATTCCTCTAGAAAAGTTCGAATAGCAGCAGCTCCTCATCGTCTCCGAGTTATTCCAAACCGGAACAATATATCCGTCCAGAGTTGATTCGAAAAGTTTCGAGAAATTACATTTTCCACGGATGTCCTGCTTTAGCTAAGCTTTTACTTCATCAGAGAAAGGTTCGAGGTGGGGAATTTGGCAAGCCAAGTCGGACTTTGGTGTTGAGATGGGATTATTTGTGATTCGAACTCATCTTCCGAAATCCCTCCTGGAGAATATATTATTGCCTTCGGTTCTTTAATCCGGTAGTTGAAGAGAAGAAAGGAGATTAATGTAATGAGTAGAAACACCAATACTCGCTTAAGAAAGCGGATTCTCGGCATTTTGCAATTCATGATTGAGCAGTGGCAGTCTCAAATTACTAGTTTTACCGTTTAGTATTCGAAATGCGTTCCACATCAGTATAGACCAATAATTGTTCATAGAAACAACCTTTTAATTTGGAATACTTTACAGAGCTGATTAGGGCAATGCAAATTAATTTAAAGTTTACAATAATGCGTGGTAGAATATCAGTATTAAAAACTAGTCAAACGTTTATAGCCATAAGTCCGCGTTAAAATGATTCACTATCGCGTTATACGATTCGCCAGGATTCGACTATCAACAACTCCTCGTCCTCCTAGGCAGCTAGGCATTCTTTTGATATTACTTTGCGTGTCATTTGGATTTTTTTACTACTTTCCTATCACGGGAAAAACGATTTCCTTATCAGCTTTATATTACAAGCCGAAATATCAATGGAAGCCGGGTATGCTTTTTATTAATTTTGTCTTTAAATGTGCATTGGGCGAATCCATAAAAATTACACATTTTTGCTTTTCTTTCAGAATTTTCCGATTTAAACGGTCCGGATATGATAGGCACGGATTTGAGAGTCGTTTCCAAACTCAGGGATTACTTTCTTCTAGCCCCAATAAAGGACACGCAGCCTCCATATAATTTATCAGAACCTTGGGTGAATGAACCGTCAATGGGTCAGTCGCAAGTAATTCGAAAGATTTTCAAAGATAAGCTTTCGGCAAACCAACCCGGTTATTTCATAGAGTGTGGGGCGCTTGACGGAGAAACTCGGTAATATAAAAATAATATACATACATTTACAAATTATAAGTCAATTATAAATGCTTACTCTATAGCTCCAACACACTTTACTTGGAGAGATACAAATCATGGACTGGCTTGTTAATTGAGGCTGACCCTAGTAACTTTGAAAAACTGAAAGAGAAAAATAGAAGAAGCTATTTGTCTCCCACGTGCCTTAGCAGAAAGTCATATCCTATGATGGTAAATTATAAACAAAAATGTTTAGATTTTTTCAAGGTGAACTTATTTTTGTAAATGTTTAGGTTGCTTTCGAGCAAAACACAAATATGGGGAAAATTTCTTCAAACTTTTCCGTCGGCATAATCGAGAAGAATTATGTTGATGTGCAATGCTTCCCATTTGAGACTTTTATGCTTGCCCTCAATCGAACTCATATCGACTACTTTAGCTTGGACGTGGAAGGTGTAGAACTGCAGATTTTGAAGACAATCGACTTTGACAATATATGACATCTCCACACTCTCCGTCGAGTTCATTCATGACGCAGAGGGGAAATTGGCAATAAAGGAGTTTATGATATCAAAAGGATACTTTGTGCTAACAGAGGTCACTCATCCTAACCATCTCGCGAATGATTTTATCTTCATTAAAAAACATTTTTACGATTACGGCTTGCCCGATGAAGTCAAAGAACTTGTTGGCGGAATTCACACTTCGTATTCCAAAACTGGAGGGATCGTATCCGGTGATAATATTAATAATACTTCGATATGATTTGTGCTATGCGAGAAAATAAGTGATTTTGTTGAAACTTTTAATATATATATATTTTACTGATCGGTGCATTTTTTTACTAGTTGAGCCATTTTGTTCAAATGAGTACAAGTTTAATTTTGGAAAGACTGAATTTTTCCGTTTAAATTATGATACTGCTTAGGTACTAAGGTTCTGGTATTATTGCAATTATTCATTCCTTATTTTTTAAGCCTCGCATTTTAACTAACATCACCTTCAGCGTGGTGCCTATAGATAATGACTATGTCTAGTTAGTAAATATTTGCCCTACCTAGTAAATGTAAATGCTCTTTAATTTTGCCTAACAAATGAGAACATTGATTCCATTGATTTACCTTGATCCACTCGTAACTTTTTAACTTTCCAAACTCTTACTCTTCATATCAGTCTCATCAAGGCCCTCTCGCCTCTCCTCTGTCTTTAAAGTTTATTTTAATCATTCATACTCATCCGTTTCTATTTCCTCTTCCTGAGAATCCACTTGAAATTTTACGGAAGTTACTACATTCTCATTTATTGTTTCTGAAATTATTCCCTTCATTTTTAGAAATTAGCTGTTCATAAACAAATAAAAAATCGTTGTTCCAGTCTTCTGGGAACTTATCTTTTCCAATTTCTACGTAGCCTTTGGATAAGGCTCTGCGTAGCGTTCACATTTTTCGTGTGGCTCGGGGATCGGCTGAAAGTTTACTTTTTACATTTCCATTAGCCGGCTTGCGATATGCGAGAGTCAATAGCGCGGAGAAGGCCTGAAAGGTTTTATTAGCGTTATGATGCTAATTAAAATGTACAACATACAAATTAGTTAGCTTTAGATACAAATTGGCGTCCTCGATATATTAAAATATCATTATCTACATTATTCACAGGACAAGTTTAATTTGCTAAAATATTATTTTAAACTTCTCGCGCATATGCATGGAAAATTAAACGAATGTCCCGTTAGATAAGAGGTGTTAAGAAAGCTGAAATACTAGTTTCAATTGTTTCATTATATATTCCTAATAATATAATTTTTTTGTATACCGTGAATATTTTATAGGCACGATTTCATGTCATCGTTGACAATCTCTTGAAGCAAAACACCTGAAAGAGGACATGCAAACATGTTCAATAACATCACATCATGATGATGATCCGTAATGATCATCCTGTAATGCCAGACGTAATAAATTCATCTCTTTCTCCACGCGGTGATGATGTTGTGGTCCTGGCTTGAATCTGAAATGTCTTTGTCCTGTCATGAAGTTGAATAGGCTGACAAACATCAACAGAATTATTAAAGATTAAGTAATAATTATAACGAGAAGGTTAGTTTTTATTCATTAATCTCCGCGAATGACTAGGATGAGTCAGTTATGCATGGATTAATTTATCCTTTTCATTATATCCGAAATGACACGAAGATGAACTTGATAGAGGAAGCTGGTAAACCACACGTTTAGCGTGATCAACGATTTTTTTTTCAATTTTTAAATCTCATTTAGCCTATAGACAACTTTTATATTTTACTCGCCTCAAAACAACTTGCCAAACTGCTACTTTATATCACTCAAAAAACAGACTCAACCTATCATCATCTCATCCTCTTTGTAGGTTCGCCTACCCAATCTCTGTAAAACGAGATTTTTGCTCTTGGGTTGGGTAGACGAAAGAGTACTGGCAGTAAATTTTTCACAAACAGAAAATCTCCATCTAACCAATTTACAATTACAATTTAGAGAGAATTAGCTTATACGCAGGAGTCCAAGTGTGACTGTGGGTCGGTGTTCGGCATCTTCTCCTTTTTTAATTCATCAATCTGCACATTTTTTATACAAGATAAGTGTACTTGTGGAGTTTTTCAGGCACTCTTTCAACTCCACTCGTATGCTTTTAAGTTTTTTAACTCGTAAAAATTAATACCTTTTAGTTCAAGACTTGTTTCATGAAAACAGTCAAGCGAAGCAGAGCTGCAGTCAGTCTTTAATCTATTTGAAGTGGACTATTTAAGTCGAAATAAATATTAATACTTTTGCCTCCGCTGCTGATTATCCCATTCTTATTCTTATTAGCATCCTGGCATGTGTTATCTGTTGGTGATAACATGACTTTTAGAGTTGGTGGTTGGAAATGTTTGTTTATCGTGCGGTAGGTAAATTTAGAAAAGTAGATTGTGATATGGAATAGTGATTTATTCAGTTAGAAAATGACAATTTTATGTTGTGCCTCTGTCGTGTCTTTTATTGTGTAAATGATTTTTTTTCAGAAATGAGATGATAATCAGACAGTAACCCTAAATATTCCACTAACAATTATAGCTCATTAACTTCGGAGAAGAATTGCTGGATATGATGGAGCTTTTCATTCTCTCCAGACAGAAACTGACACTTGGTTTAGAAGCTCTATCTCATGAAATCTCCATCAGTTTGCTCGAAGGCTTTGATATATGAAGTGTAAAATTATGGAGCAGCGTGCCACTAGCGTTTTACTGTTCAGTTAATTTAAATAATTCCCTCATTAAGTGACATTAACGTTGCATAAAAAGAAGAATGTGATAACTCTTTAGAAAATAAACACGCATTATATTACGAGTGGAAAATCTTTATCTTTACTCCAGAGCCATAAATAAAGCTGTCTTAATAAATGTGATCTATCTTAAGAGATAACTGCCGTGGGTAATGCTAAAGGCAAGTCTTGACTACTATTTATAAAGTCTATTATGAAAATGACGTGATCTTCATTATCACGAGTTTACTTCTAGTAACTTTGTGAGTGGGATTGTGTGACATGCAACTGGAGAAACGCTTGTGTGATTTTTGATAATATTTGACTCGTCAGTATTGGGTTGTATTAGAAAGGATAAACAAAGAGTTACAGAGACCGTTGAGAATGCCGCATTCAGAAATGTGACTGTGCGAGTCCTAATATTTTGCAGGAGTTGAAGAATATTTCGTGTGAATTTGTGAAGCTGGATA
>JAHZMU010001952.1:0-12780 GCA_027743725.1 Rambutsinella grinnellia | reverse complement strand
GAAAGGGTTGCATTGTGTAAAATGCTAATTGGGTTGATAAGCATATCGCACACGGGGGGCCAGAGGTCATATGAATATTAGTCATTTGAATCACTCTATGATTGGTGGGTAGTCAAATTGATTGATTTACACAGTATTCAGATTTCTTAAAAGCATCTGTTTTTTGTTGTTTGTTTTGGAAATTGACAGTGATTTTTTAGAGATTTGTGTAAAAACGTTTAAAAATGAAAGTACTAGTTATTTGTGAGAGTGAAAGTACCTGCGCGCGAGTTGTAAGTGCTTATCAAAGTTTTAATTGGCATTTAAAGGATGGTTATCTAAACATGTGGATAAGTGCATAGATAAGATGTGTGATTAATCTGTATATTTTATTTTTTAGAACGCGGCAGCTGCTCATATTGCGCAAACGCTTTCACATCTCCAGAAAAGTTCCCAGCATCAGCAGCATCATCAAACGCCAACTCATATGCAGTCACCACCCCCACCCCCTCATCATACTCATTCACAGGGTCTTGGAAGTCATGGAGGGAATAACAATAATGTATCGAGCCACAACCAGCAGGCGAGAAGTAACACGGTATCTCCATCACCAACAACCCCACCGCAGACTCAGACGGCGATCTCGCCCTTTATCAATTCGGGAAGCACGCCAAGATTAATTATGGAGCCGCCTGTGGATGAAACGACGGACTTGGAGGAGTTGGAGCAGTTTGCAAAGACGTTCAAGCAGAGACGAATCAAACTTGGTAAGAGTCATTCATTCTAACTAGTTTGGTAGGATTGACTGCATTTTCTTTAACCTTTTTATTCATTTCGCTTTTTAAAGTTTCTACTACGCGTTTTAAAAGAAGAAATCTTCAAATATTTCTAACCTTTTACTACTCTACTATTACTCTTCTTTCAAACTCTGTCATTCTACAAAAAGTGAGGTTGTACATTCGTTTTGTTTTGTACTCTTTTTACTCTCATGGAGCAGGCGGCAGAAAGAGAAGCGTATTAATCCTCCGAGTGCAGGGATGGGAAGCCCAATTGGAAGTCCCCATCCCCCCATGCATCAACATGGAGGTATGTTTGGACATGGAATGAATTTAGCATCACCCGGTGGTCCACTTTCCCTTATGACAGGGTATGGGAATTCAGCCTCCCCTCCCGGAACCCCTATCCACCCAAAGACTGAAATTCCCTAAATTATTCACAGAATATAGTTATGTAGTAGGTGACCCGGTGAAGATTTTAAAGTTTTTTTAGGAGTGAATGATCACGGTTAAGGTTGTGTTATCAACTATTAGCGAGAAATCCCGGTATTTTCCTGGTATGAATCCTGTTAGTGAAATTATTTTTTAATATATTTTGTTTACCTGTTAGGTTTAGAGAGAGAAATGTTCATCACCCGGTGGTCCACTTTCCCTTATGACAGGGTATGGGAATTCAGCCTCCCCTCCCGGAACCCCTATCCACCCAAAGACTGAAATTCCCTAAATTATTCAGAAAATAGTTATCTAGTAGGTGACCCGGTGAAGATTTTTTTAAAGTTTTTTTTAGGAGTGAATGATCACGGTTAAGGTTGTGTTATCAACTTTTATAGCGAGAAATCCCGGTATTTTCCTGGTATGAATCCTGTTAGTGAAATTATTTTTTAATATATTTTGTTTACCTGTTAGGTTTAGAGAGAGAAATGTTCACTCGCCGTACACAACGCGATACTCTTATGTACAGATTATGACATTTAAGGTTTACGATTAGCTACTGCTAGAACCAGTGACTAGGTTAAGTTTAAGATGATTTTATTTAATGATAGTGAATATCGTTTTCTTTAATTTTTTTACATTTCATTTACCATATACCTGTGTGTTTTGTTTGTAAATGGTGATTTCTACAGATAAGAATGTTGATATGTATTTATAATGGATTAAAAAAATTGAGGATGACTCAATTAATAACTTTATTTTAGTTGCAACACTTTTTTTGCATGTATCATTTTCTCTCCATTGCATGTCTATTTGCTTTGTTGCTTTTTCACCTGGAGAATCGTAAAAGGTGTAGAGGCAATTATTTCTCAAAAAGTGTTACTCTTTCAGTGCTTCTCACAGTGTCTCGTTAGCATCTAAATTACTAGTTTTGGATGGTTTTAATCGCGGTATTATTATTCAAAAGCGACAGTCTCCAAATAACCCAAATTGATTCACTTTTATCGTTACGCCTCCGTTTCTTGTTTGTTCGAGCCTTAAAATTACTTTATTGCATGTCGTTAATTTTTTGGCGAAGGAAAGGCAGATGTTATGAAGAAGGCACTTAGCCCACTATCCTGTCTTATTAAGATCATTTTTTTGCATTTTAATTAATCCAAATGGATTTGAATAAAGGGTTGCATGCATGATTAATCTGATGTTTCACGATTCAAAGGCTCCAATTTGATTATTTGCAGAGAGGTAATTTGCAAGGTGTTGTTAGTTTTTCTTCTTTTCAACACATTCAACTCTTTCTCGTTTTAATAGGTAGGTACACATCTCTACTTTTCCAGTCCGAAAAATGACATAATTAGTTTAGAGAAGGATGTAGATAAATTCTCATAAAATTGGTAAGATTTTTTCCCAAACTCAGACAGTCTCGTCGTTGCAGATGTGAGAGTAGCAATCTTATCAATTTTTAACTGACATTTCTCCAGAGATAATTTCTCTCAAAGCTATCATGTAAATTAATATTTGTTTTCAAGAATTTGCCCTCAATTTACTCTTTTGCATGTTATTTTTTACTATGGCCATATTAATTACTACATTTCTCTCTAATTGTCCCGCATTATGCTTTTCGTCTCCAACTGCTGTTATTCCTTATTCATGATGAAAAATTTAGATTACTAACTAGTGCGAATATCAACTGTTTAGAAGTTTTTATGTCATTTTATTACGATCGCATGTTAACTCGGTTCATTCATGATTCATGAGCGGTTGTCTGTTGATTCCTCAACAGTAGCTAGTCTAGCAAATTAATACTTTTTAAGTATCATCATCACACCAAGCATAGTATAGAAATGCGAAAAAAATTGAGTAATTTTATTTAATCATTATCTACATCCTCCTTTCTGCACCATTTGTTGACCAAAAGTGGGATAATTACTGTCATTTTATTTATGGAGATGAGTTGATGAATAGGTAAATATACATAGCATGTTTCTCTCCTCAACACGGTTAAATAATTAATTTTTTAAGCCAAGGGCAAACCTATCTCTCTGTGGGAAAGTGATTATTTTTTAGGGAGGCGCACACTGCCCCAAAAAATCGTTTCTGTCTGTTGAAGCTTTTTATGATTTTGCTAAATTGAGCTAAAAATAAATATAAACTGATAATTAAGAAAGTTGAAAACTCCTTCAACAAAAACGGTGACAGTTCCTACCTTGTAGAATAAATAACGAAAAATTGAATGAGTTATTTTTAATCATTCAAATAATTTTATATCTAATATTAGGCATTTAGGCAAACGTAACCTTAAGAAGCATATCAGAATATCAAGTTTCAATCAAGTTCCTATTAAAATAGGGTTGTAAAAATTAGATTAATTGGATAATAATATGACAAATCAAAGTCCCCCGAATGTATACAGAAACTATTGAGATTGGGAAGTGAATGATTGAAAACTTTCATTTTGAGTGTGAAATAATTTAATTAATATCAACAGTTTAATATAAGCTAGTTAGAATATGAGGCGATAAGAAGTGAGTGGATTATTGTATTTCAAATCAGAATTTAAAATTACTTGTACAGATTTTTAACCATTTAAATAGCATGAGACAAAAATGTATAATGAAATATATCATTACTGGCTAAACCACTTATAAGTCATTTTAAGATGTAAAACTGTTCACGTGTGTACAAAATAAGTCATCTGAAACATCAGATTTTATTAGACGCAATAAAATATTATAAAATCAAACTGACATATCTACATTTTTTACAAGATCAAAATAATCACGACAATTAAGTCATTATTCTATTCTGCTATAACTTCAAAAAATATGCGAGAAGCGATGCCTCACTAATGTGTCCCTTTCTATCAAATATTCCTTCTGGAATGGCGCAAATCATCCCCATTACTATCAATCGAATCTCTCGGTGAACACAACTCAAGTCCTGCGTCTTCCGTATTCGGGATCATTTTGATGTTATCCGTGAGCTTCCTCGAGACCTGTGCAAACTCTCTGTTTGTCTGCACAATCTTCTCCAATTTTGATATAAGTTCATAATCGGGAACAACCGTTTTCGACCAGTCCAGGCCTAATATCTTGCCAATCATGTTTCTCAGATTGAGAAGCTAACGCAATAAACATGCAATTATTTTAATTAAAATTTATTCATCATGATTTATTCTAATCTCACTTGGGCTTCTCGTCTACTCGCTTCCAGTAAATTCTTCTTGGTCGCATTCAACTCCTCACTCAAGCGCTGAAAGGCATGATCATGCAAATCCCTCTCTTGGACTGTCGTGTCCCTGTAAGATTTTAGCTGATCTTTGAGAAAGCCAACTTTCCTATTGTATTTGCAGCGAAGCAGCTCCACATCATTAAGCCTTCTTTCCGTGTCCTCAATTTTCCTAGCTCTTTCTAGTGCGATTATCTAAGAAAAAACTTGTTAGGTATATTCGAAGGCATCGAATAATTTATTTATATACCTTATACTCTGCAGCATCAGCTAGTTGAGACTTCAAATCTTTAATTGTCACGCGAGCCTCCTTCAAATCCAACTCTAGCCTCTCAACCTGCTTCATAAACTTCTTAACTCGGGCACAACTCTCGTCTCTCTCTAGCTCCAAGGTTGTCCTCAATTTTACACTTTCCTCAAGAACCATTATCTTCTTACGGAGCATCTCCAAGTGAAGATCCTTCTTTTCAAGTTGCTCTTTCAAAGTCCGTAATCGTCTCTGGAGTTGGTAGACAGTGGCAGTCTAAAATGAATAAGTAAGCTTAATTAACCTGTTAGAGAACTTTTTTAAAGCAATCTCAACCTTATCTGCCAGTCGATCTCCCTCTAATTTCGTTAACTGCTCTGCTCTCGCTAGCAAAGCATCCGTTTGTAAGTCGAATCCCAATTCCTGCGAAACTTCGTCGAGTCCAACGATATTCCCAAGTCTCTCCAGGAATTGCATGAACTTTAGGAAATAATTGAGAGCAAATAAAATCACATCATTTACTAAATCACTACTCTCCCTTCTTTCCTATTCAAGGCATAACTTAACTATTAATGAATCACCTCCACTTTCACGATACAAATTAGTGGTTAGAAAGTGAACAAGTTTCTTAAGTAGCTTTTATAGAGACATTACCATTTCATCTAAAACTTTTCTCCTCCCTAGTATTACATGAAATGAACAATGATTAACTAATGAACGACCAATTACCCGATTTTTATCCTTTCTCAAACCCTCATTGAGTATTTCGATTGTGGTTAGCTGGCCTTCAGTGTCATGAAGTCGCTTCCCTATTGTCACTTTTTCCCCAAGAGCATCATCTTGCTTCATCCTCGAGTCAGCCAAGAGCTTCTCCAACCTCTCGATTGTCTCTTGCATCCTCCCAACTTTCTCTCGGAGCTGGTCATTTCCCTGATTTAATTACAAAGCACACACAAACAGGTAAATGGGTAGAAAGCACATATTCATTTAGCCTCATCGCCCTCATCGCCTAAATGCTTTACAAGCTAATGAAAAAGTCATACGAATAGTTTCTCCTTCAACTCAATCTGGATGTCTTTAATCCTCTCCCGAATTCCACTCGGAGTAGGATCCACAATCCTCGATCCAGAAGAGAGTTGAATAGCAACAGACTCTTGGAAGTTCTTCAACTCCTTCTCAAGTTTCGATGCTCGCTCTTCAGCATTCTGAACGTTTTCTATTTGGATTTTAAATTGCTCTGTAATAATTAGAGATCTAAAATAAAAGCATTGATTACCCTTTAATGAAAGAACTTGGTGGTCTAAAGTTCTCGTCTGTTCTCCCAAACTTGCAACGGTTCTATGAGCTTCCGTAGCTTTCTCTCGGTAATTACCGAGCTCTGAGCTGATATAACATTTTTCTGCGGAGAGTTGCTCCTTTTCCTGAAAGAGATTTTGTTTAGAAGGGAGAGTAAAAAATTACCAGTAAGGCAAAATAATGACTTACTCTCTTGAGCAGGTCGATTGTAGTCAGGTAAGAGACAATAGCTTGATTCAGATTCTCCTTTTCACTATTCAATCTCCCAATTGCCTCATTACCTGTTTTCACTTCGAATTCTTTAGAGTCCATAGACTGCTTGAGATTTGACAGGGAGACTTTGAAACGAGAGTTTTCCTGGAAATTTTAAAAATATTTAAAAGCTCAGCTAATTTCAAATAATTTTGCATACTTGATAAACGTCATAAATTCGTTTCAATAACAGTTCCGTTTTTGGCTGCTCCTCGTTGAAATCAATGGCGGATGCGATTTTCCTGCAGAATTCGACCATTCCTCTTTGTGAATGGTCTTTTGCCTGCTCTGCTGCCTCGCGATCGATCATTACTGACCTAATTTAAATAAAATGGGTACGATTTTAATGAAAACGTAACAAAGTAACGTTTCTAAAGCTCAATTCAATACCGATATTGACTCTCCAATTCCACCACCCTTTCCTGATAATGCTGCATTTCATGTTTCAGCTTTTGCAGTTCGATTTCCTGTCGCGAGTTCGTATTCCCAAGAAGTTTCTCTTGTTCCTCGACATCCTAAAGTGCGATCAGATTCTATCATATTATAAAATTATTTTAACGCTTTTCACCCACCTGCAATTTCTTCTGCAACGAACTATTTATTGCATTAACTCTCGCCAAAGTTTCCTTCAAGCTATCAATCTCATTCAACTGATATTGGATCGTCTGCTCTTTTGATTTGATGCGACTTTCTGTCTCACGAAGCTGCGAAATACATAAGCGATTTTAATAGTAGTTTTAAATGGCAAATTAACAATCCATACCTCTTGGGATAATCTTTCATTCTTATATTTTAAGGCTGCGATTTCACTCTGAAGGCGGGTTTCAGCTGGAATTTCCTCCATGATTTTTAATTACACTTAATAGTAATTACTTATTTCTAAAACTGCGAAGTTATAGCGAAATGCGACTTGCTAAACTACACGCGCTCTACTTTTCTCTAAAAGAAATCACTCTTCACTCTTCTCATTTCGTTTCCCAAGACGTAGATTTATTACTCTAATAATTTATCAGTGAATCGAATGGAAGTGGTGTATATGCTAAATTGTGGCAGTGCAGGATGAGTACAAGCTCAAGGACTTGTCGTTGCTAATCGCATGACCCACCTACTTGCTATTTCGACAAGGTATCATGTTCCATAAAATGTAAGCTATTTTTGGGATAACCATACATCCGGAATGGAGGAAGTATCGATTCAACATTTCTCTCCTAAGTTGTTTGCGTACCACCCTGAGCCATTCCTGGAGAAGATGTCATTGGCAAGTTTTTTTTATTATTTTATGTCGTGTCATCCTTTTTGGGTGGCTAATTATACGCTCGATAAGTACTTCAACTTACCACCGGATTGGGGGGAGTGTGTCGCATATTCATAATTACTATGGATTTACATTGTTTCCAATTGGAACTAAAGATGTAAAATTGGAATCTTTCCTCTGAAGCTCATCACATTGCCCCATTCACTCTCACCTCTCACTATTAGCATTTTGTAATTGAACTTAATCATAAAAGCACCTACTACTTTCATTCTTATCATTGTATCTCTGTATCTTCAAACATTTTCTACTTCTCCGACGGACCAACCTACGCACCCTAACGCAATGGACGAAATGAATGAAATGGACGTGGAAGAAATGAATGAAATGGATGAAAATGTCGATGAATGCGCTTCTTCTTCATCCAAGAAAGTCTCCCAACCCTCTTCTGCCAAGGCAAATGCTAAGAAGCGCGGCTATTCCACTATTGTCTCCCAACCATCTCCCAAGCTCTCTCGTCGCAAGTCCCCTTCACCCTCAGGAAGCCGACGCGTTTACATTACGAAGAGGGTCAACCCCTGCAAATCTCAATTGGACCCGAATGAATATCGAATCATAACACTTTCAACGGGCTTGACAGTTTTCCTCATCTCGAGAGAAGAGATGGAATCTGCATCTACCTTTAACACGTCATCATCGCGAAGAGGAGGATTAGAACCACAAATGTCTGAACTCGGAATCCTTCCTTCCTATCTACCAACAATTAATGAAAACCTGCTCCCTTGTCACGACTGGACTGAACAGCCCCTATGTTCATTCACTGACGAAATAGGGTTTCAAGGAAGCCACTCCATTATCCCATCCTTTCTTCACATCAATTGCGAGGATGACTTGGACACTAACATATTCCGCGGTCCTATCAGCAAGTCAAAAAAGTCTGCAACTAGTGTCGCCGTCGTTGTCAACGTTGGAGGCTTCCAAGACCCCCTGAAAGCTCAGGGACTAGCTCATTTCACTGAGCACATGGTTCATTACGGCTCCAAGAAGTTTCCAGGCGAGAACGAGATCAAGCTACTAGTCTCCAACTTTGGAACCGGTAATGCATTCACAACCCAGCAAGTCACTGCTTACTTTAATCAAGTCCCTGACAGCATTCTCGAGAAGAATCTCCAGCTTTACACAGAAATGCTTACGAATCCTCTCTTCCTCGAAGAAAATCTGAAACGAGAGGTGCAAGCGGTTGACAGCGAATTTTACCTGAAGAAGAGATACTGGACAAGACAAATTTTGCTTCAACATGTCGTCTTTCCAAATCCAAATTCCTCCCATCCTTTGGGTAAATTCACTTGTGGCTCTGAAGAAACCCTTACAAACTGTGAGGGTCCTAATGGAAAGAGGATGAGGGATATTATGACTAGTAATCATGCAAAAAATTATGTCACTTCCGCAATGACCGCTTGCATCAATGTATGACAGAACATTTATTAAAATGATGAAAGGTTAAAATATTTCATATTTAATTTAAGAGCGAGAAATCTCTAGACGAATTGGAGGATTTAGCAATCGAGCACTTTGCTAATTTTAATCAGGGCAAAAATTTCCTCCTTCATCAGTCAGAAACAAAGGTCTCTGCTGGAGATAAACTGAAAAAGGCTGATTTGAAGCACATGAAGGGGAAGTACGTGTATTTTCAGGGGGACAGTAGGAGAGCTGAGGTTAAAAAATTTCCCCGTAATTTTAATTCAAATTCCTTCATGAATAAAATTTCTTCTTATATAGCTTGCGCTAAACTGGATCCTCCCTCCAACTACCTGGGATGAGAGTCCGGAAACGCCAGAGTTTGTTGGGAAGCTCCTCCGCAACTCATCCGAGAATGGCCTGAAGCATTCCCTCTACAATGAAGGATTAATATTTGGAATGGGAGTAAAAGTGAGCGACTCCCAGTATGCTACAGTGGTAGAGATGGAATTCCACCTTACTCCAGAAGGAAGGGGAATGTCGGAGCACATAATTCAAGAAACATTTTCTTATATCAAGTCATTGTATGATGCTTCGGATGATGACTTTCAACGGTTTTTTGACGAGATCAAACTTTACTACCAACGCGAGTTCCATTTCGGCTCACAATTCCCAAATCTAGATGCGACGATGGGTATGGCAATGTTGCTCCAGCAAAATGATGACTTGGATCGACTCCTTTTGGACTCTGTGTGGGAGGACGCGAAGCTGGATCAAGAGCAAGTTGAAGATACTCTGAAGGAGCTAAGCGATCCCGGCCATTTAATCGTTATCGAGACTATCCCCAGAGACGAATCCCTTTCTGATATGCCGGTCAAAGGGGAGGTGAAAACTGCTCCGTATACGGGCGCTCGATATATGATTGTAGAGAAGAAGATAAACCACATCCAGTCATGCTCTAAATGCAGGAACTTTGGCATACCCGCTTCCAATCCCTTCTTGAAGAACGGCTACTCTAAAATGCAAAGGAGAAACGGAAGTGGAGATGCAGATCAGCTCTTCCCAACCAGCCCTAAAGTATATGATTGGATTGGGGCACAAAAGTTGAGTTGGAAGAGCAAAGTTGATCCTAATGGCAAAACTGAAATCCCGAAGATAACCGGTGTTCACTTTGGACACGATCCCGACCATGATGATGACAAGTACAAAGGGATTGTCAAAATCCACTTTGCCTCTCCAATGTCCCGGGACACGGATCGGAACCAGGCTTTAGCTTACCTCTGGGCATTTATCATTAGGGATAAGTTGAGCTCTAAAAAGGCTGCGATGACCATGGCAAGTTATGAAGTCCATGTGCTCCCCGGCATGTCAATTTTGATTAAGGGATTTCCGGAGCACATGGAATATGTCATCAAATTAGTCCTTAAAGAAATGCTCGATGTGGAAATAAACGAAATGGAATTTTCCACAGCAAAAGAACACATCCAGGTTAAGTGGGAGGAGAGCGCCATGTCCGGAGAGTCCGGAACTATATCAATGCACATTTTGAGAAATGTTATCTACGGTGGATCTTCATCCATGGATCTCCTGGGTCAGCTAAATGGCATCGAGTTAAGTGACTTGAAGCATGCCATCCGAGCATTTAGAATGTCGAGTCGGTGCTACGTCATTCTCGGTGGAAATTTACCCGTGGAGAGCTTCAAGACTATTGCGAAGATCCTCGATGATAAAGACTTTGGACCTCATTTAGACTCGAGCGCGATTGCCACCCCTCTTCAGTACGACCACGTATTGCCTTCCATGTACCTCCCGGGTGAAAAGTTCATCCGCGTAAAAAGTACGAAGAGTGTGGGGGTCACCACTTCAGTGACCAACATGTACTCGTTGGGTCAATACCAGAAGGATTCTCTCGAATCGAATCTATTCGATTTAGCAATGGCATTCATCCACTGTCAGGCGTTTGCATTCTTAAGGACAAAGGAGCAGTTGGGCTATGCCGTTCAAGCAAAGCATCATTATAACCGGAGGATGAGAGTTCCTCTAATGATGTTCTCAGTTCATGTAGTAGCTACTGCTCGGAAGCATACGTGAGTTACTCCAATAGCCATTTTCTTTCTTAATTTTCAAACTTTATTATTAACGTAGGGCTTGCGAGCTGAATGAGAAAATCGAGGAATTTTTGGACATATTCGGGAACGATTTGATTCAAATGGATGATGTTATATTTAACAAGATGAAGGAAATGGTAAGCAAAAATGATTTAGAAATTAACTGATTAAACAACCACACTTGTATTTAGAGAGGCTTCCCTGCTAACATCACGAAACAACTTGCTGGCGAGTGGTTCAAGTCAAAGTTTGAAAAGGACGAGTCTGACCTTCCCAAACACCTAAAGTATAGCTTGAGAGGAGTCAAGAAGATCAGCGTCCAAGTTCTAAGTGGAAACCCCCGCGCTGCAAGCAAACCTTGCAAGTGTGAAAACTGCAATAGTATTAAGTGGGAGGAGGGTTCGGCCTACGAGTCTACCCTGAAGTTTGCAGTGCAAGACGGAAACGCTGGAGAAATTGGACATTTCATGAAGCCTGATTATATCTAAACCTACTTATTCCACAATCGGCCATTTTTTCATTTAAAAAAGTTTCAAAATTAACAAGTACAAAATATGAAGCAATAATTTGAGATTAATAAACAGTACCACAGCCATACTTATCCATGCGCTTTTATTATAACCTTGATAGATGTAGACATCATGATTAAATCAGTTCTTATACATATTATTTGCATTATAAAGATTTAATGAAGAGGGTACAAATTCTCGAATATAAACGCATAAAATTACGTTTTCAATTAGCCTTTTGCGCTTACCTTTCTACTCGAAACAAAAAATATGTTTCTGATTACAAATGTTCCACATTTAGCTATTACTCTTAACAATTTCCAGTCTAGCATTGTTGAAATAATTAAGTTTGCACTTACAAAATGATTGCTATTGAAGGCTGAAATTCACAGATTCTACCACAGGGAACTGTACTTATATTCAAACGTTTAATTACTTTCGAATTCATTAAAACATAACCGCATTATGTACACTATCGATGCGCTAGCGAATAGTATTTACATGCAACTTATACAGAAATGTATATTTAATAGCATTAGTAATTTACGAAATACAACAGTCACTACTACGATAATTTAATTCAGCATCGCCGCCGCCGTCTTCCTCTGAAGAGACTTCGTCGTCTGAAGAACCAGAGAGTTCACCTGCATCTCGCTATCAGATAAATAAATATAATTTAAGTGAATATTCAAGTAGGATAATTTAATTTAATTTTGTGCATTTTTATTAATTTATAATTACCCGTCGACGACGCTCCGCTCTTCTCATATGAGTTAATAAAGCTAACATCATATGCCCATCAAGTGCCTGGTCATTTAGTTCCTCCTTCCGTTTCTTCAAATTTCGCCTAACCGTTGCAGTAAGATCTCCCATCTTTGGGGGCTTTTCATTAGACGGTATCCAAATTTTAACATCATCATCAAGCCCACTAGTAGCAAGGATAGGAGCAGTTGGATGTGGCTCAAGACAGTTGACCTAAAATTATTAAGATAAGTCAATCAAGTGAAAGCCAAAATTATTTTTTATTAGAAATCAAAGGTAAAATATTCTTCTCACCACTCCATTTTCATCGCCCCGGAAGAAGTTAACGATACCTTCTGTTTCCTTATCCCAAATAAATATGTGACCACAATCTGACCCCGAAATGACGAACTGGCTTCGATCGCCAAAGAAATTTACGCCTTTAACTACAAAAGTAAAATGTCAATTATTAAATGCCATCTTTCCATCAACATTATCTCTTGTC
>JAHZMU010001951.1:0-26921 GCA_027743725.1 Rambutsinella grinnellia | reverse complement strand
GTTAGATATAATATTTTCTAGAGAGACAAAGGAGCATATAATATCCGTGTTTATGTGCTTTGTATTTTATGAAGGCATAACATTATTTTTGCTACAATGCCAGCTAGATTCCTTAAGTCAGATTTTTATCTTTGGCATTACATCAGAATTTAAAATTGGTGTGCTAAAGTATGCAATTATATACGTAATTAATTCCTGCTTGGTTGAATTCTTAAATTAAGCTGGAGATAGTGAAAGAAGTTCCTCTAACATATATTTTATTTGGTTTTATTGAGAAAGGGCAAATGAAGCACGTGTATCTAAACCTAGCTTCAAAGGTAGGATATTTGTTACAGAATTTGCAAGATGCTTTCTGCTTGGCCTACCTCATGCCATGTCACAATGAATTTTTAAATAGCAGACAACTTTCCAATACAAAAGGAGCGTAGAAGTGAGTGATAATAGGGCAAAGACATGTATATTAATCGTATGGACAAAGTTTTAATGTCAAAAAGCCCTTCTAACATCCACTAACTACTTGTCAGCTAATGAATGGAATTAACAAAGAACTCTTAATGAAATCAAAATGACTCTTCACATTGAAGACGACCACAGGGACTCTGTTTGATGTCAAAGTTTTAACTGTAATTAAGAGTAAACTTTTAGCCTCGGAAGATAAAGGAAAGCTTAAAATGAAATATTTTATGACTTTTCCACTAAAAACTTTGAACAACTATAGTTGCTACCAACTCATTTAAAAGGGCTCCCACAACAATTAATTTATACCTGGTTAATAATAGGATT
The DNA here is from genome assembly GCA_027743725.1 of Rambutsinella grinnellia. Lineage (NCBI taxonomy): Eukaryota > Metazoa > Arthropoda > Collembola > Entomobryomorpha > Entomobryidae > Rambutsinella > Rambutsinella grinnellia. The sequence continues at coordinate 26,138 of JAHZMU010001951.1, read as the reverse complement.
AATCAGAGAGAAACGTAATTAGGATGACTGGAAAACCCTATTGTATGCAAAGTTGCAAAGTTACAAAGTAAAATCCTTATCAAGAAGACCCCAACAACTAGAAAAGAGAAAACAAAATTATGTTCCTGACTTGCCTGCAACTTTTTTCTGTTTATTGAAGTTGTTAACTTCTACTGCGCAAAACTTCGCAAAACAGCACAAGCCATGCGGTCCGATAGAGTTCATCGGTCTATGAAAGGGTGACTGATGAAAACGATAAGTACGAGGAAGATCAGAATGATGATGTAACAAAACTTTTTTACAGCGTGTTCACTCCAAACTTCCTCGTAAGTATGCTAATGACTCTACCAGATAAAAACAAAGAAACTGCGTATGTCTGTCTTTTGGGATAGCAAAGTTTGATAACGGTTGGAAATAGGAACTCTCAAAGATATCATAAAAGTCGAGAATGGAAAGTTGTGAAAGCGGTTGAATATAAGTTTGGAAGTGGAATCCGAAATACATTGCTATTCGTTATAAATGTTTTATGTAACAACTTAAGCCAAGCACAATTTCATGATTGGAGTCGACATCTTTATGATTCGAATAATAGTCCCTGAAGGAGCACAAGCAGGGAGATATATCAAGTTTATGGAAAAGCTCAGAAAAGTTAGGCTCTTGCTCAAATCGTTTTTGTTAACATGTTTGCACTGGATTAAATAATATATAACTTGTGTCATTGGGTTGATACCTTATCATTTATAGCCCAATCGTGCAAACTATTTAGTTTGCTCAGATTATTCCATAAACTGCTTTAATCACATTAAGTAATCAGAGCCGATTGTGATTAAATGGTTACCATTTTTGTGATAGCTAAATGGTGACACTGACTTAATTTCGTCACTGGAATGCATTTACCTTTCAAATGGCAAGGCTGCATATAATGATGATTAATCACAGATTGACTACATAAGCGATTTCTTTGTAGAGTAAGCAATGATGAACTCAACTCATAAATTAGGATTCACTGTAAGCACTGCGTCTGAATTTCATAGAATGACATGGAATATATGACCCCTATTCAATTTAAAAGCAGTTTTGTCCCGTTATGGCTTATTTTGCTTAATGAATTTTAAATGAATTGAGTGTGCAAAGCGTAAATAATCCTCTAAAATAATTCAGCCTTGGTAGAAACCATGTACAAAAGCCATTTAAGCCAATAACCTCTGCAGCTGTAGCATTAAAATAAGTCTGTGATTTATTCAAAGGTCAGGTATTATGGGCCAACCACAAGAAACAAACTTAAATGTCATGTTCCTTGGAAATTAGATCACATAACCAAAAATATGGTGGAATTCTAAGTATTTCATAGTATGAAATTCATACGATCTTTCAGTCTGGTAATTTTATTCCAACCTTTATTAAATTTAACGTTTCCTTTCTGGGAGAATTTGTAAACGCCATTTCTCACAAAATCCACAAGGCTCTGCAAGATTATTGCAAGACAAATTCACTTTCTTTGCTTGTGTCTTGGGGTACGCGCACCTTTTTATTATTTTTATATCGTAACCACACATTTCACTTCAGAAGGGAAAGCAGTAAACCACTGAACTCACATTTCAAGCAACAAGCTAATCTTTCAAGATTTATTGAGTTTCCCTGTCCCGATAGATTTTTTACCAGTACACTTTCATCTCATTTGATTTGTTGTCCAACAATTTTCCTTTTTGTGGGGGAATGCAAAGGTGTCATTTTTATGGAATCATTCTGTATATCAAATTCTCACTTTATTATGAATTCCAAGAAGCTTTTAAACTTTTTGAATTTATGCCCACGCTATCTTCTAGACTAGAACTTCTAGTGCATAAGCAGAGTACTCGTTGTTCGTGTCGTCGTGACTTTTTCAAAAATAAACTTTCGTATCTATTCAAATGAGTTGGTAAAAGGTTGCCCACAGGGCTCACGAAGCTATTCTTCTGTTTTCCTTTCTCTTTGTTGCTGTGTTCATTTTGTATCATATCTACATTTCAAAATCATAAAAAAGCGAAAACAAAGGTTGCCCCTCACAAGAATTCATATCAGCTATTTTATCACACTTATTATTTTGAGTCGAAATTTTCGACCATTTCCTTGTCTGTTTTCTCTTTTAAAATTTTGGTAAAAGCTCGTGTTTGTGTACTTTCTGGCTCTTTGTGTTCATCGCTCGTCATCCTCCTCAAAAAAGGGACTTGCCTTCCATAAAGTTCACAAGCTTCTTTTTATGGTTATTTTCCTCTTGTTTACTTACTCCACCAGGGTTGCAATATGCCACTGAAAGTATTCTCTCGGAGAAGATCCCTTTCTCCCTCTCACACGTTCAATATTAGTCCCCAGACTTCAATTTATATTTTGAAGAAAAGACTGTTTCTCTTTTTGTGCGTGTTGCTTTAATGTTGTCGTGTGTGTGTTGTTTCCTCCTTTATTGTGGAGGGCTTGTTTTCATCCGCTTTTCCATATCATAATAAATGCGTGAAGGGAATGTATATTGCACGTGTGAGGATGAGAATGGCACTCTCTCGTTTTGTGTGATGCAAAATTGCCTCCGAGTCAAAAGGATATGGACTACTGTCAATGCACCCGTGCCGATGATAGAACTGTCGAGTACAAAAAGACCATGTCGAAGAAATAGAGATAGACTATTTCCTCATCTTTTTTAACAAAGAGCACACACATAGCTTAGGGACAGGTCCGGACACAAAGCATGACTATACTACATAAAATCTAATGCTAGACTGTTCGACTCATATGAAAGTTTATTGGATTGGGGTGCCGCTGAGACTACAATTCCCGTTGCACATCCTAATAACTCTTTTATTCTCCATGCGTAAACAATAGCAGACAGACAAGGGGTAGTTAGTGTCTTTAAAATAAGGTAGGAACCGGGGAAAATGCATGGAAATTATAACCACTTGTACAATATCATGGTTCTTAAAATGGCCAAATATGTAATCTAGAATAGTTGGTGTATTTAGCAAAATTGCATCCATTGGTATAAATGTGCTTTGTTTTGTTTGATATTCCATGCAATGACTTTTAAAGGTCAAAATTCAGGAACGATAAAAGTGGCTTAAAACGTGAAGAAAAACACTCATCAGCAGTCAAATATTTTCGTACTGTCTTATGACATGTTTTTCTGCTTGTGTTGTTGTTTTTATTTGAACAATAAAAATCACGAGAAACCAGCTTCTAAATGGTGTGAATTTTACCTGTTTACATTCTCGTCTCGCATGACGTTATCTAATATTCTATTTTTCATTCTGGCCAATTGGAAAATGAAATTACTTACACAGTTCTGCTGCTTATACTCTTTGTTGAAATGTGACTCGCACAAAGTAATCAGCATTCCTCTTGATTCAACACTGAGATTTTGATGCTTCTATTTCATTATAAAATACAACCTGAATCATAATGGGGATTGCGATATGGTTTCTTTTGAGAATTTTTATACTATAGCTAACCATTTAGAATCATAACAGGTTTTAATCAAAATTAGAATGAATCTTACTGGTAGAAAAATGTAGATCTTTTTTTACGCAATATAAAACTCTAGCACAAGCTTGTTAAAAGATGAAAGGCAGAAAGTAGCTGGAAAATGTGTTATTTTTGCTGAAAAAACAGTTAGAAATGCTCTTTTGATGTTTTGATAGCCTCGTTACGTCCTTTCATATTTTTCTTTCATATTCACATTACCCTCATTTATGAGTTTGCAAGTTTCCCAACTCCCAACACGACGACGAGGAAAAAAGATTGCGAAGAGCTCCTTTTCTTCCTACATTGTGATGATTTTAAAATGGGATGTTTATCACTTCAATATATCTACTTTACATATATTTCTTTCTAGTCTTAACATAAAAGAGGGATAAAAAGCCAACAAGCTTTCATTACTAATTTATTGCAGATTGTTTATTCATTTGCTGTTTCCCCGTCTCCACTCCACTATAAGTGATTTGATAACCTCGTTTGCGAAAGTCAAATATTTTCATTGTCATATATTCTCTCCACTTGAAATGAGTTAGTTCTAGTATTAACTGAATAAAAGGCTAATATTGTCGGTGATAGTGGAAGGGGTTAGTCAACAACTTTAAAAAGGGAATAAGTGTGCTGTTGAATGAGTTGCCAAGTGTCAACGTGTAATTTCTACCCGTTATTTGAACTTCTTTGATGTCGTCTCCAACTAAAATCTCGAATGAAAGTCAACTTCAAACAGCATTCATCATTTAATTAGCATTTGTCTGTGAGTGCAAAGCTATTCTATTCTGTCAAGAGCATTGTACATAAATGAGACTACTTGCTCTTCAGTCAGCGTGAAGGAATGAGCTGTGGTATCTGTGTTGTAAAGGTGTTTGCTAATGAATGAGTTGTGGTGTTGGTTGAATGAGTACAAAAAGATTCTTTTGTCCTGGTCGTACTGATTGAAATGACAGGTAGACCGAGCTTGTAAGCTAAAAAGTTATTTTCAAAGCAGTGGTCTTGAATAAACATAGAATAGGATGGTGACTGGTGACGGTACAGCGTTCCCCTGAAGTAGTTTAGATACAGATAAACGACTTCCTCTTTGTATCAAGTTTGCCCGATGAGAGTATCGAATGAATGGCAAATGCAGTGGCAGGTCATATACTTAAAAAGGCAAATATTGAAACGCGTTATTTATTTTTCGCATTCCGGTAAACAAACTCGAGTTGATTAGGTAAACGTACACATTTTACTCAGGGTTGACCTGAGTCGGTATCTCACAAGGCCAATAAAAGGTTATCACAATGGCACACAGATAGCTTGACATCTATGCCATGCCGTTCCCCAATGAATAATGAATTAATTTCATATAATAACTATCATAATTAGGCAATTAAGATGAGCAAACTAATTAACTAATGGAGGAGCGAAGTTCATTAACGATAATATTTTTCAGTTTCAGTGGCAAAAGTATAAAACTTTGCTGGAATGACAATTTTTGCAGCTTGAAAGGACATTGACACCTTCCTGAATAATCTTAAGCAGTTCCGTACAAGGATAGAGCTCTTGTCATTATAAACATCTCTAGAGATCATTATCTCTTGTTCACAATCATTATTCAGTGTAGCTGTCTAATATTTCGTGTTGGGCTGAGTGTCTCCAGTGGGCACTAAACGGGAAAATATTTATTCAAGCATGTTATAAGGTGGGCGTATAAAGAGGCTACTAAAGTTGTTAGGCTGGAAGTCCTTTGTAAAAGCAAACGTGGTTATTCACCTAAGCTCACGGCGGGGCTATCATCGCACATTATTTCATAAAATAAACAGAGTTTTTGTGGAATGCGACAAGGCAATAAGATAGGAGAAAAAAGAAGTACTTGAGAAGCCTTTCCAATTCTCGCACTCCTTCCCATTCTTACAGCAATAAAAAATGGAAGGGTGACAAAAATGAAATTTATGGTTCATGAACTCATGGCCACGGCCGGGCCGAAACACTTGAGGGGAATCTCCTACTGTGTGGTAATCATAATGTGCGGAGACACATACGAGAGAAAGTTGCGAAGAGGAAGAGAGAAAAATGTGTTGTGAATAAATGGAATTGGAAGCAAAGGCACGCACCACCACACTCAGAAAACAACATTGGGAAGGACGCGTGCATGCATACCAACCAGAAAAGGCATTTCGTTCCCCAGAAGCAAAATAGATGAAATTCAGCTTCCTCATCTTCTTCATCATTCATTCACCCGCACTAAAGTATGCTATTATTTTTGGCGAGCACAATACAATACGCATACTTCATGGGTGGTTATGGCTCCTATGAATTCTTAAGTTGCTTCGAGGAATGCTTTTTTTGGTGTGTGTCAATTTGAAAGTATAAATATGCATAAGAAGTGAAGTAGTTTCCACTTGATATGACTACCGCCTCATCCTCTCGAAATAATGATGTTTCACCAAATATAAAATTAAAATGTCCGTTTTGTCATCCTCATTCCGCTTTTTTCCATGGCCATTTTACATTATGAATGAGAAGACAAGGATATTATGATGTATAGAAACTCATTCCGGGTGTAGAGAGACACGTCTACATTTCGTCTAAAAGTACTTAAGCGTTAACTACTTTTGAAAGTTTTTCCTTGTTGCTATTTACATTGTGAAGAGGAAGAGTTTTAACATATATGATGAGTTGAACTGCTTCTACTGATAATAAATGCACTTTAAGAGGAAAGTTAGCAGAAATGAGATTCTGTTGAAGTCGTTGATGAGTTCTGGTATCATCGGTTTGGTGAACAATCTCATTTCTATTATTACTTGTAAGCTAACAAAGGTGTTGGTTCTGTAAGTAAATATAATTATACCTATCACTTATCATGAAAGTGTAAGTTGAATGGGGAAATAAAATGAAATGTTTCATTAGATGAATATGTACAGCTTACCTATTATCACTGGAAGCATTCAGAACATTTGGCTCGTGTAGAAAGGATGCAGAGTATTATGATATTTGGGGAGAAAGCACTACCTGGAACTGGAACTAAAACTAAAGAGAACTATGGACAGAGTCATGAACCAGCTTTTCCTTAATAATCAGACAGAAGCGTCATGGGAGGTAATTATACAGCCCAACAATAAAAGTGTATCTTTCATGGGGAGGATTATACTCTGCGAAATATGATTGTGAGAATTTCCAGAAGCAAAATGAATTTTGAGAGGGATAATATTCAGCCACTATGAAACATTTTATGTATGCATAACATTATGAATTCAGTTGAGAAGAGTGTAACTCTCGATGAAAGTAGTGACGGGGGAGAGGAGGAAATTATGGTGAAGAAAAATGATATTTTCTCCCAACCCCTCAAAACTCATTTTATTTTAAACAATTCGCTCATCTTTTCTCTTGGAGAGACAATAAAGTAAGGGGATGGAGGAAGCCTTCATTTCATATTACCATAAGAGCTGAGAAACTTTAAAATTCATATAATTTTATGCTTAAATATTAGGGATCAAGAAAATGATGGTGTTATACGCAGACGGATGAAAGTGAAAGAGACGACTGCTTAAGTTGGTGATGAAATTTCCTCGTATCATTATTAAGAGAGAATCTTCCATGAAAGAGAAAGCTTTCTTGAAAGCCGTTTCCAGCTATGCACATCCGTTTTCTTAAAAGTGTGATATTCCTCGAAGAAGAATCAGACACTGCAACCACCAAAACAACTTTCAACATTCTCCATAAAATGCATGAGAAAACTAGAAAAAAATGTAATATTGTGCACTTTTTCATAAGAATCCTGTTACATCCTTCCGAATGGTGAATCATCATGAACTTTTCGTATCAAAAAGCTGCAGACTTTGGGCTTCTAATAATCCTTCCTGTACACTTTCCCTCCCTCACTTTTAAAAGAATTTTTGGACCATCTTCCGCATCCTGAATTTCAATGCTGTCGTTTCTAAAAGGCTACTTGAAAAAATTCAATTCGTGTAATATACGTTCATAAGTTAGCCAAGAGGGATGTCTAGTTTTGGAAAAAAAGGATCTTTTAGCGGAATGGTTTGGCTTGCATGATAAACTATGCGAGGTATTTTGGAGAAAAAGAAGTGGCATCGTGCACGCATTTAAAACGTGTGATGCTTCGCGTTTCTGCAAGTTAAGCAACCATCAAGACATCACGCTTTTAAGCTAACGTTTGCAAGCAAGTCAGCCATCTGCTGTTTTCTCCATCTACAAGGAAATGCCTGTTATTATTATTCCAATGTTTTCTAAATGATGTGGCGATGCCTGTGAAAAAACCTGAGAGGTCCAAAAAAGCCGAGTAAAAAACTTGAAAAAATACTTTTTCCACTTTCCCTTCCCGATGATATTATTTCGGTTGAACGGTAGCTTTTTTCCGTGACGGTGAGTGGAGTCTGAAGGGCCGCGTTACCATCATCATCTCCACGCACTAGGGTTGCACGTACTTCATCACATAATGCATGTACATATTAAGCCAACACGTGTGTTCACCCCATATGATTTGTTTCTCAGTTGTGAACTTACATAACCCACTCATCTTTATATGAAGGCGCATTAGTTTTCTCCACATGGGTCTTCTCAGGGAGAAGAAAATGACACGTTTTTCATATAGACAAGTCATGTCACCCTTTTAGAAAGGAAAGCCAGGAGCGAAAGTATATTCAGGGAGTCATGACATGACAATCCTATTTCCCCTGAAAATCTCCTCGAGTGAAAGGTAATATTTGGCTGGAGGGAAAACACGCAAAACTTTTAAGCTGACTTACGTGTGAATCTGTAGAATACATAGTCCCCTTTATATTGATATGCATAGCGTGATAAATAAAATGTAGTGGGTATGATTACTCTCAGGTTTCACGTGAACTCACTTTCTTTATATGGGATGAGAGAGACATTTTCCTTCAGACAGATCCCCATTCATCCTTCTTCCTCACTTGGTTTCATTTTTCGGAGGTAACAACAACGGTTGGAAGTAAGCAGGCCAGGGCTTTTATAATCTCATGGTTATTCGACCATTGTAATCCTTCCCAGAAAGAGATTGTGAATATCTTATCTTCGCTTCAATCCATTCCTTTGAAGCAATTCACTTTCTACGTTGATAATACAAAGTATATAAATGCATGAGCTTGTCCTTACAGAGATTCTTTCTAGAAATAATTTTTTTTCTTCGTCAGATGAGTATTATATTAACATTGCTACTAGATTTCATACAATCATACTTCCATGATCAGCATTCAACATTAAATTGAATGGGACACAAGAGGGAAAAAAGGCAATTGGGAAGATTGCGATGATTTTTCTTTAAGAAAAATGTGAAAGCTCCATAAATTCCTTTTTGGGACAAGTGGGGTACATATGTTGACTAAAGCTAATAATCATAATAATAAAACCTTTGAATATATATTTCAAGGTTATATGTTTACTGTATCCGGCAAGGTTTGCTGTTTACTACGTAGATGCTTACATACATACATTTTATTTACTTAAAGTTGCAGGCCTGTTTGCCATTTTTTTTCAGGAAGGGAAAAGTGTATAAAAAGAAGCTGGTTGAAAGAAACTCAAAAATTGCTTAGCTTTGCGTGGATATATCACGTCCAAACTTTTTCCAACAGCAGCCTTAAGCACTTCCTTCTAAGATAGATGCTCACCATTTGTGTACAGAGAGTGCTCTGCATTCCTTCTCTTGATTACACTTGATCAAATACTGCCTCAGTCTGTTGGGAAAAGAGGAAGTAAAGCTCACTTGCCTAAGTAATAGACAACAAGGAAACTAGAGAGTGAAAGCAAAAAAGGCACTCTGGTGGGTACACTGCTGCGTGTAAAAAGAAAAAAAAAACTTGCGTTTCGACCTTCTTATGTTAGTTAGCAATAAGACTTTTCCAGTAAGAAAATTGTTACTCCATGGGAAATAAGAGAAAAGTTTGGAATATTTTTTATGTTGGACCATAGAGCCCTGTTGGAAGTTAAGGGGAACATTTTCTCAGAATGTGTAGCTTTTGTAACTCGTGTTCTCCTCAGCCTTAAGGATTTCCTTCTTGCTGGTACCAGGAGAAAAGAATTAGTAAGGGTATTTTATAAGGGATTCACGTACAATGAACGTGGACAATTGTTGGCAAAATAAAGAAGAGTTTTTGGCTGCTGCTGCTGCTCCTACTCCTCTGCAGAATCTATCGAGGGAATCACATAAGGAACTCAATGAATATTGGTTTTATTGTTCGTCCTTTTGGAGGAGAAAAGTGTAATGCTTTAAGTCAGTCAATCAAGCTATACCCAACTTACGATCTCTTCCTTGCCCATTTGCTAGGAAATGAGGATCGATTGTGCTAAGTAGTTTTATATGTGTTCATAAATTTATATGTGAGGAGTAGAAAGAAAGTACTCAATTTGAGGAAAAGTATATATATTTTTGCTAAGTACACTCGTATATCTTCCGCATTTTATAGTATAGAATCCAAAAGGTTGTATAAGCTCATATGACTTTATCATCCAGTCATCAAGATGTATATTGAGATTCTCCAGAAAGATTTTTGTCACAAAGATGTTTTCTCGTGGAAAATGTGAAAAAGGAGTTTCAACAATTCCAAAACAAGTAAATGGCTTGTGATGACGATGATGAAGTGAAAGAGTTCTCTCCTGATGGCAGAATGGATTCTTTTTTCCTCTTTTAGAAAGGAAACTTATCCGTTAGGGAAGTTTTCTCTTCTCTAGAGAGAAAGTGAATGAGTGAAAGGAGAGCGTAAGAGAAAATGGTGTTGAATTACCGATGGGTGGAGGAGAAAAATGTGTAAATGTTTGAATGAATAGATGAAAAGGATTTCCTTTTCGATTGGAGGAGTTGAAGTGGTGGAACCCATTTAGGTGCATAAAGTTCATATTGAAACTATACAGAGTTTAAAAAAAGTTGTATGAAACTTTTTTCTTCTGAAATTACTAGTTACGAACTCAATTTCTTATACTTTTCAAGTAATTGCTCATTTTTCCTTTTGAATTCATCTCAAAGAAAGGCAGCCAAGATAGAGAAATTTAGAATTTACGCCTATAAGGGAAATTTGTTCTCCGTCGACCGTAAAGTACTTATGAATTTTAAGAGAGAAAGTTTTGGACGGTTGTAAAAAAGAAATTTTTGGGTATTGCAAAAAAAGGAGAGTAAAAATGATCTGAGAGCTCGTTTAAAGTTACTTTGTAACTTAACCCATTTTTAAGCTGTTGTTGGCGCTGGTGGGAAAGTACTTATCAAGAGAATTTGTTGGAAACTCTTTTCTAAGCAAGTTATATGTACCATATCATATTTAATTTTAAGCTCGTTCTTACGTTATACAAAAGTTTTTATAGAGTGATAAGTCTTCCATATCAAAGTCATGAAGCCTTTGGCCAAATTAAGTTTTACTTTTTAATAAAATCTGACATGAGATGGAATTGAAATTTTTTATAAAGTAAAATTCGTGTACGTTATTTGCTCAGCACATAACTCGAACGAATTGCTGTGTGGGGGGTATCCAAACATGTATTATTTGTTGAAGTAAAGGAAAAAGACAATGTTCACAGAGTTCATCCCTGACTCTTGACATTTTATTTTAGGAAGGTATTCCAAGTCAAGGTTCTATCTCGATGGCAGAGAGCAATTGGGAGTTCCAAAGTTGTAAAGCATCCATAGCCATAGGCAAGCGGCAAACCTAGTTTGGGATGCAATATTTCAGAGCGAGTAAATGCACACGCCTCTTCCTGTTTAAGTTTCTGCGAGAGATAGCTCCTATCCTGGAGGAATTCTATATCATTACTCATCTACTGATAAATAAAGGCTGACAGTTTTATCTCGCGAGTCTACTTAGCTTAGAGGAGATATCTAGGCGTGCATTTGATCGCTTCCGATGTGACTGGGGTTTAGATTGCGTTTAATTAAAGGGTGATTTATCTCACAAGTTGAAAGTTTACTGGACACCCTTTTTCGCTTCTTTTGCCAAGCTTTTGCATTCAAGGCTATTGCATCTTACAGAGGCGGGCTTATTGTGGCGGTGCGTAGTAAACAACATAATTAGCGTTAATTAAGAAAAAGTGCATTAACCACACCATTCGTACAAGGAAGTTGCATTACTTTCTACGCAGTTTAGCTACTGCGCGAACGAAATGTAGAGAGCATTTAGTGCTGAATAGTTATATAGTCAACTTGAACTCTCTTAAACGTTATACACAAGCGGCAGAGAATTGAGCTTGTTCCGAAGGTAAACTGATTAGAGTTAAATAGAGAAGTTGGAGCAACAACTCACACCTTCCAGTCGTTTATTTATATTACCCCCCAATTTGAATAAGTGAGCACTTTCCAAAACTCATAAATTTCTCTTTGGCTGATATGGAACACATGCATGGAACAAGTATGTTTGGTTTGGAAGGATTCATAAAATACAAAACTTTTTTCGTTATGCTCCCATTCAAATAATTTTTCGTGCTCTACTTGGGAGACTCGAAGTTAGACAAGGACAAACAAGTATGATTACTTTCAAAACGGATCTCGTACAAGAACCTAGAAGAAATTCACTCTTCCATTCCCACTTCCACTGAAATACATACCCATTAAATTTTATCGTCAGCTCGAATTGACAATCAATTATTCCAGGTATTTGAGCACGAAAAGGGGTATTGCTCGAGATAGCCATTTTTCTCTTTTACGGCCTAAACCATCTTGTTCCTCTGTAGATTTATGACTTGATCATCGTATATTCCTCTACTACAAAGTTTCAAATAGACTGGTTAAAGCGTTTTATGTGGGTGTTCGGGAATCGAAGAAGTAGACCAAAGGAAGCGGATGCTATGCTTCTATTTTTGTGTATTCATTCTAGTCCTTTTAGCACTGTTTTCCTTCTGGTGTTTTATTGTTCCCTTTTTGTGCTCGTATAAGATGATGAAAGCGAGCAAAACAAAAGGTATCGCCACAAAAGGAAGTAGTCTGGATTCTGGATGGTGGGATGCAGTGGAAAATGTGTGCGGTGCAGTAGAGATCCGATCCATGTTGCGGCTTTTGTACATAAAACAAAGTGTTTGTTTGTTCATTCGCAAGTAATAAAACCGATGTTTTTTGTGGGGGTTTCATGATCACCGTGTTCACATCTGCTTGCTAAGGCGTCATATGGAGCTGGAGGAATCGAATAGAAATTGATCGGTTCAAAGGCAATATTCTGTGGGTTAGTAAATATTGGTAGGGTTATCAAAGCCTTGTAGTTTATGGCACTACTAGTGCTACTGGTATACGAACTAATTGCAAATAGTGCTCGTTTTAAGTCGAAAGATGCTAGTGACAATTATCCACCAATAAAATGTTGCGTGAATTATTTCATTAAATATTTTGGGCCCATTTCTTGCTCAGCTATTGGTAGTTTGGCTCCTTCTTTATGTATGAAATGAATGGATGTTCATCTTCTCCTTTAACTGTAGTGTCGTCTGCCCTACTTTTTCTGTCCTTGTTCCTTTGTCGTCTTTTCCTTCGTTTTTCTTTAGAGCTTCAGGATGACTTATTCAACTCAACTATATGAACTATCCTTGAAGTATTACTTGTAGCTTTTAAAATTCCAGTATTTTTATATATACATAAGCTATAACTAGCGACAAGATCTTTACTTTGTAGCATTCACTGTGAATCTATTTGAGATGCCAATTGCTAAACCCCTACGAAGGCTGCTGTTATCTCACGGCAACACGGTCCAAAGAATCCGAATAAGGAATTCGGTGAAATCGAAAACTTTATGGAAAGAAAGTGTATGTTTTTGTGAAGCCAACATAATTTATAACATGATTACATTTCAGGATATTATGGAGACGGTTCCGATATGTATTCACAAAGTTTTTGCATAGGTACTACACTTGCAAAACTGGAAAACTTTCCTTTTTGAGCTTGTTTGAAGGTCAAAGTGACAAATAAAATGTCTTTCAACCACTGATTATAATTTAAAATTCTGTCCTTTCCTTTCAAACTTGAGATGTATGGGGTTTGAAATAGTGAATCTTTTAAATTTTAGATGAGAACTGATGTAAAAGTAGATTATGCTAAAAGTAAAAGAACTTCAAAGGAACATTACCAAGTCATTGCTGAAGGCAATGGAAAATTCGCATTTAGAGTGGAAATGATTCTGAAGCTCAAACAAAAGTAGGTAGTAGTAACCTACTAAAAAGTAAAATAATGCTAAACAGGTTAGAAGAAAGGGATGTGAAATTCCATTTATGGATTTTCAAATATTGTTATTTTATTCATTTTTAGACTATACAATTTCAGCATGAGAAATAATGATGACCCGAAGTCATATCGCGTATGTCATCAAAACTTACCTAAACTTGAATATCTTCATGAGAAATAACAGAGTTAGAAGCTATATTGCCTTTAAGGCTTTTCATCCTATAAAGGATTGTGTTAGATGAAACCGGATTGAATAATGGATATATCCAATCCAAATATGAAACCCTCATTGAATTTCATTCCAACGCGAATTGTTTGAAAGAAGCAAATCTCATAACACGAAAATCCAATTATATTTTACCTTTGCCATCTCCCTTCTAATAAATCGCGATGAGGCTGTTAACGAAGGAAAAGAAAGTCGAAAAGCAAATCAAATCATTCTCAAACATATCAAGTTGGCCCACACATTTCCTATCATTTGTTTGCTCTGGAACATTTTACCCCTTCTGATACGCCCGTCATACCAATCTGGAGGGGAACTGACAACTATTTCCTTCTGCAAGCTTGACAGAGAAATAGTAAGGGAATATAGCATTTCTTTCTTTGTTGTCTTTTATGAAAAATATTGAAAGAAATGAAAAGAAAGAATCATTTAATTCCAATTCCCTATCCGTCCCCTCTGATGTGTTTTGATATTGCTGAATATTTCATTTCTTGATGGAATATTTATGAAGAAATCTCATACAAATTGTAACAAAGACTGAGTCTTTTGTTCATTTTCAAAATAAAAGAGAAAGTAAATGATTTCTAAAAGTTCCAATCAAGCTGTCAAATGCATTGGTTTTAATGAAAAGTTTTTCCAACTTTTATACAAGCACATACAGTCATACATTGAATATTGTCAACGGTCCGTGTAACTGGTTTTGCGAGCCTTAATAATTTATGAGGAATCTGCTAATCCCACTCTTTCCCAATCCGCTAATAAAATAAGTAGTATCACTCTCTGTTTATGAATCCTACTTACTTATTCTACCGGAAAAATCGTTCGTGTATCGGGAAATTTACAAGAGTTTCGACAAGTATCTAAAAGCCTCTTGGACCCAGGCTTTGTTCCATAACCTAATACTTTTCCTTCCCAACCATTTATGGAAATCACATCACACAACAGCTCCTTTCGCCTCCTTGTCTAAATTTCTTTTGAAGTAACCAGCAGCTCAAGACATGAACTTCCAGTGGGAAGAGTGGGGGAAAGGAAGGAAAAGAAGTAAAACTTTTTTTTCGGGGGAAACTCACGGAAAATGTCCATTTTTATCCTCCAACTCCTCTCACTTACTCATTGTTACAGTACAGGGAACACGGGCTCTACTACAGCAAATAAATGTAACCATCGTATATTTATATAGTATGCATGAATGCGTAGGATTTCTCTGAAAAATTAAAGGAGACTTGGCTATAAGCCGCGTATATGAGGAAGGGAAAGTGTATTGACGTAGTTCCATTTATCCCTACTTATTCACCCGTAGTTTGTTGCTACTTACGAAGAGATATATTTTACACCCTTATAGTGTGGATATGGTCGTATGAAATGAGACAAAATAAAAAGTATGCAAGTCACTACTGATGCATTAGACAAGGTTCGTTATTGTGGTGGAGGTTGTGTTTGTGTGGTGGTGGTGGAGATGAAAAAAGTGATGCTGAGATTCGGATCGGCCGATCGATGAGATTTCTCCGACCAAGCGCAGGCTCCCATCCCTTCTATTTTTGTGACCTTATATCTATACACACATCTCTTCGTTAGCATCTCATATCTCTCTTTATATGGAGGTTGGTGGTTGTGAAGCTGCAACACTCAGAAAGCCTTGACTCCACAGGGAGAAGCGGGGGAATAACGAGAGATAAAGATAAAACATGAATGTGGACTTTTATGGCGTGTGTCTCTTACTGATACCGGGACTCTCTAGACCTTATCAATCCTATTACATTCGTATGCATAGACTATGTCTGGGATAAAATAACGATTGGGAGAAGTGGCCAATTTTTAGATTAAATAAGCTTTTCCTTCAGTTGGTATATGGGAATATGTAGGGATCTGATATATGAATTTGCTTATTGGGGAAGAAACCTTGTCTGGCTTTTCCCAGGAGGTAATCAGACTCTTCTAGTTTGGCATAGCGGAGTGAAATGAGACACGGAAACCACATCTGATCTCGTTTGAGACAAAAACATCTGGAAGACTTATGAAAGACTACGGGATCTTATAGAATCGGAGAAGTAGTCTCTGAACAACTTGCGAGGGGTTCTCATGCTGCCCCATTTTAAAGCAATCTTTTTTATTTCAGGAATAATGAAATTTTTTAATAAGGAGAAAGCCACAGAATACAAAACTCAAAGAATGGATTTTCAAATGTGATACATTTCAATAAATGCATAATCTCTTTGAATCATCCAATCTCAAATTGAGATTCTCAATCTTCACAAGATAAAATGACTTCATGCAACGAACTACATAAAATCCTCCTCTTTCGTGTTCAAAGTGGTTGTTCCGGGATTACATGACTCTGAGTCTGATTTCATACAGCAACCCAAAGTTTAAGTATCACGCGAGGAAACGAAATTAAAATTGAGGTGGGACATTGATGAAAAGATGAAAGCGTTTATTGAAGTTTAAATACCTAAACTTATACGGTGAAAGTAAAACGTAGATACTTTCTCAATTGAAGATAACAAGTGGGTATAAGATGCATTGAGAATATATGGACTGGATAGATATTAGAGAGGAGTGTACAGTCAATAAAGTAGAGTTAAAGGTTACAAAGGGAATCAAATTAGAAATAGTGTAAAGATGCTGAAACGAGCCGCTACGTATGCTAGTTGATGGCTTCTTCCCCCTGCATGTGAATCTTTGTATTAAACAAAGTTGAAAAGACGTGACTATTTTGAGAACTACAAGGGAGAGTGAGAGATGCTATGAAACGATATGAACCGTAGGAAGCTATAAGGAAAGGCAAACTTTTCAAGTTTTCATACTCTCCTTTCTACTTTCACAAAGAAATTTAGTAACTGGAAACTAGAATGACTTGATTCTTATTTATATTTGTATTTAATACTAATCCAGACAATTCTCCTTGGTCTTTGCAGAGCTTCAAGATAATTGGATTCAAGCAAGGGAACCGGTTTTGGAAGGAGTCACGTTCTGTGTAAAATTTCTCGGGAGTACTTTAATTGACAAGACTGGCGCAGCGGATGCGGCAGAGGCGACAAGAACTGTCATCCAAATGGTGAGCTTATAGTTGAAACAAATCGACATCAATTTTCATCTAGAGACAGAAAATGCAATAATATCTGAAGTTTGAAAGGGGAAACGTAATATTATTTTATTTCTCAATTTTACAGGTGAAAGCTGGCCAGAAAACGAGTCGGGTAGGGTTAAAAGTGAGCACTAATGGGATCACATTCCTTGAACCTAACTCGGGAGAAACTAGACTTGAAATTTCTATTTATGAGTAAGTTTATGAGTTAGAGATTTGCTCAGTTCATTTTTTAAATTAAGCCTTTTATGTAATGCGATCATAATCTTGATGGTTTTTATTTCCTATTTGTAGCATTGCTCACTGCTCTACTGACTCCAGTTTCCCGAGCGTCTTCTCCTTCATCGCCACCAATAAAAATGATGTGAATGAATGTTACTGCTTTGCCACAAGGAAGAGGAAAATGGTGAGTCATTTCATCTCTATACTCATTCCCATCAAGCTAACCTAAAATAAAGATGGTGCTCCTCTTGGAATGAGAAATTAATCCTGTTTTTACGATTTACAATCCTCTCCTCACTTTTTAGGCGCAAGAAATAACGCTGACGATAGCACAGTCTTTCAATCTGGCGTATGAAATCTGGCAAAACTCCAGCCTGGAGAAGGAGACTTCTGATCACCTCGGTGGGGCTGAGGACGTCCGAGTCATCATTGGAAGTACGGACTCTGCCCAGAGCTGTAGCAGTTCTGGCAGTAGCAGTACTAACCATAATCCTCCTGATGATATCCGAAGTGGCCAATGGGTCCATTTTGACGAAGTCGAG
This sequence comes from Rambutsinella grinnellia, assembly GCA_027743725.1. Lineage (NCBI taxonomy): Eukaryota > Metazoa > Arthropoda > Collembola > Entomobryomorpha > Entomobryidae > Rambutsinella > Rambutsinella grinnellia. The sequence continues at coordinate 8,430 of JAHZMU010001951.1, read as the reverse complement.
GAAATCACAGATGGCTTCAATATGGTCGCTTTAGCACCGTTACGTCCAGGAAATAGTAGTGCAGATAGTACCAGCACTAAAAGCTCGGATAGCTTCGGAACTCATCAGTCGACTTTCTCAGATCATGAAGATTCACTCATTTGTTTAAATTAAAAATAATTAATGTATGCGCCAATATGCGGCTAGAATTTTAAAATTTCTTTTTATGTTTCACGTATCATGATCGCTTTTATATGTAATTCTACTTAAAGGAAGTAAACAGACTAGATTATAATTTATATTCAAGAAAATGCAATTTAATATGCTGATGCTGTTATCGTTAGTGCTTAAAAGAGTGTAACCGAATTTGCCAAATTATATTAACTTCTTGTTCCGACCGTTAGAGTAGATACAGTCCATCTAGCGTAATGATAAATATATGTATGTTAGGGTTAAATAAATTTTGTACAAGTAGTTGCTCTAATGTTAGCGGTGCTATACATGTGACGAGTGCAATGCAATGAAAGTCAATTGAAAATTATGTTAATAATGCGTGTTAATGAATTGAATAAATTACTATACTAACCATGAAGTCGCTGATCCAGTAGGTGAATATTAGCTAAAAGTAGGTTCAAGTCAATATAAATACTATAATGCAGTTTTAATTTATAGGATTTTATTTTGCAAATTCCCACTATAAAAATAATATTCATAATATAATGCTTTAAGGAAATGTGCAACTTTGCTATAAGTCACAATGCCAAAATAATTATATTAAGTAGGTTAAATGCATTTAGCGTTTAGCTTAATTAAGTCAACAGTTCACGACAAATTAGATTACGTTTTTGGAGGTTATGCAGGAGTAATTGCAATGATTGTGCTTAACTAAAATGTGATAAAGAGTTTTGTTAGCTAATAAATGGAAAATAAATTTTAAATATGTCTAACCGTATGACTATCAAAACAATTTATTTATCAATTCATGACATGGTCGCCAGGAATGTAATAATTTTCGTCAATAATCTGTTGACCATTTAAGAAAAATGATCAGAATCAAATATATTTTCCCATGTAAATCATGATTTAAAAAAGAGAAAGTTCTTGCTATTGAACATTTTCCCGTTTTTCTACCTTAAAAAATAAAAATATTTATTCATGCTCTAGTGCCGGAAAAGGTTCTTGTTGAAAGCATGCTATAGGAAATGTGTCAAATTTACAAAATATATTATTAGTAATTCATCACTGAAGGACAGCTACAAGGGCATTCATTTTTTCGCTAAAAATGTTTTTGCAACGCTCGTGCTACTTTCTCCAAACAATTCAACTATAGGAGCCAAAAATAGGACAGTACTATAGCGTATATCTGTAATGAACTTATTGAACTATATGGGAGATGGGAGTGAATTCAAGTGGCTCTATTCATTCCAAACAATGGAAAAATCTTTTCGAGTATGAATTTGGATAATCTTCTATCTTCGCTTTCGATGGCGCTTGTTCAGTTAGTCTCAAGTAGATAATCCTTAGAAATGGATGACTGAATAGGTTTCAAAATCACTCCATTGTTGCTAAAATATAGAGCATCAGAGATGGCGAAATTTTATCTTGAAAGTTGCCGTGAAAGTGAAACCAAATTGAAAGCATCTTAAAATTGGGCAGCGAGTGGGATAATTAGATTAAAGTGGGAGATCGATCTAATCATCAAGCGAAAAGTATAGGATTAAGCCTATTCAATATATTATTTTACGGATCAACTGATTTTTAAGAAATCATACATGTCAAAATTGTAAGAAGAGAAATGGAAGCTTTTGAAACGAAATTGATTTGCTGTCGATAGTTAAGAAAGACCCGAGTATGGAAAATGTTCCATTATTTACTTTCTACGGATTTACTTGGAACATAAAAATGGCAAGTGGCTGGAGATGTGGAATATGTGCATATGCAAAATTCAGTTTCTAATAGTTTTTCTACCAAAGTGATAAGTACAAAGAGAATACTGCGAATACAATATGAAAATAATGAGATGCCCTTTCACTGCTTATTAAATTCAGCTTGTTCGTCTTCTTAACATTTCGTATGAATACGTGAGCAATTCAAAAGGAAGGTGGGAAGAACGGAACATAGCTTTAGCCTTTCACTAACTTTGTTATAAAAGGTAACCGCACCATGATATTTTCGTTTCCTCATCATGATTTTCTGCCAAATCTGGCAATTTGAAGTTTTCACTTCTAGAACGAAATGCTTAAATAAAGATATATTTCCAATGAGTCTCTACTCTTATTTAGATTCTCTCCAAAGTTTTAACTCGTAGCACACAACCGGAAAAGTATTTGGAAGTGACGTTTGTACACGGCCCTGGAATTCGTAATGAAAAGGGACTCGCTCGGAAAGGATGAATTATAAAGTAAAGGTCAATTTCTGGTCTCTAGGATTTAATTAGGAGATTCAATTAAGCTGGAGGAAGAGCAGTCGATCACTTGTACTTTTCCATTTCATGCGTCACATATTTCAGCATTTCATACAGCTTCCACTCCCAACTAACATATATTGGATTAAAGTTTATCCGGAAAGTTTCCTCATGCGAAAAAGTGCTAGGTCAAATAGAAGGAATGAGAGTAATTAATAGAATGCTTAGGCAAGCGTTTATGAGCTGAGTGGATTGTGGAAATGGATGAAAAATATTATCCAAAATGTGTTCTCGTCTTCTCATCCATAGTTTTATAGATTTTGAAGCACTACTTGATGAAAAAGTTTGTAACCTTGTTCCTGCCTAAGTTTCAGGAGAGATGTGAAGAACAGTAATGATTGCGTCAATATAAGTATCTACTTTTGTATTTAATTTGAAACTTCCAATGAAAAGATGATACGTAATATGCTGACCGCTACAAAATAGTTTCAACATTAACCACGCATGGACAACGTGAAATGTTTAAATATTAGGTAAGACTAAAGGAAATTATAGATTTCATAACGGTTATAGAATGTTTGCCAAGTTTGAAAATTGATGGGGTGTTGGAGCATGTATAATGGTGATAATAGTGTTTTGATAGTCTATAAGCCTTTAAATAAACATAATAGCATGCTACTCTCGTTTTCCACCAACTTAACTCTCAATCTCCTTTCCCCACACGTTCTTTCTCCAGAACGTTCTTAGGATGTTTCGAAAGTTTTTCACGGATGCCATCATCACCGGCAACACTTCTTCTGCATTGATTATAATTTACCTACTAGACTAGCATGTCACAACTATTCTCTTGCAAAATATTTGAAAGGAAATTGCCTACGCGTTTCCTGAAGGGGGTGAGCAATTGTGCTTGATAATAAAATCAATTCATATGAAGTTTCAAAGAGAGATGTTTATTAAAAGTGTGGAATCTTCAAGGAAAGGAAGTAGAATTTTATGTAAAAATTATAAAAGTTTATAGAACATAGATAGTAGTATATAAATTCTGAATGTAAAATAATACGTATTATTTACCTTGTTTACGAAATTTAAACAAGTGAGAAAGGAGGAAAAGTGTACCAGCAATGAAAAGATGATATCTGTAATTCCGTTCGATCAACATCATATTATTTATGTACCCCGCTCCCATTATTCTTACAAGTGTATTATATTCCACTAGAACATCCCTTGTGAAAGCAGCCAGACTCACATTTTACCCCTTTTTCAAAACATATTCATATATAAAATTCCTGAAAGCAATAAAATTTCCCTTGTGAAAATGACCATTCTCCGTGTGTGGTGATAAACAAGTTGTCCACAACCCAATTTCTTTTCTGTTGACGACAGAGTGAAAGGGAAATTGTGTAAAGTCGACACTTGCAGTAATCCTGGGAAAGAAGTTTCGACTGACTGTTGCTTCTAATCCATTTATTTCTTGTGATAAGTTTTCTTTTTTATTATTACGGGATGTATGTACTCTTTATTATTTTATTGAATCTTCTTTACTTTCCCTTTCATCCTCTTTTCCCATTCTTTACAGGAAAATTTATAGGCTAGCCTAGTCCAATACGTATTTTCATAAATTGCATAAGCATAAAATAATAAAAGCTTCTTTCCTGTAGTAGGCTGAAAAGTAGTGAGAACGGAAATAACGACTGGTATTGAGTTAGGCCGGATCAGAGCGGTCCCTCTTGTTTCTTCCCTTGCAGCCAGGCAACAGGCTCCTGAGAGCTGGCTGAAAACTAGGGAGCCGTGGCCATAGTGGGTCCAACCAACCACCCAATGGGCACTACTTCCTACTTAACAAAAACACTACGACACTTAGGATTATGATAAGTATAAATTGGTTAGTGGTTTTGTTGTTAACTTGGCTTCGTAGAATCCTAAAAAGTTGAGATAGGAAGTGGAAGAGGGACAGCTAAACTGAATGCTCCTAGGTATGTGGTATTTTCTCTTACTAGCTTCTAGCCATCAGTAAACCACTATTATGGTGTAGATTTCCGAAGACTTTGTGCGATATAGACAAGTAAAGTGATTGTGTGGAAGAGGCGAAGAAACCACATGAGGCAAAATGAGAAAAGAGTGAAAGCCCAGTGTTCTAGCTGGAGACGATGAGAATGGTGAAAAAAAGCACATAAAACAAGTATGAGTTTCATGGAGCATTACTCATTCCATGAGTTTAGGCCGAGAGAAGGGGAAGTGAAATTTGGCTTGGGAAAGTTTGCATTTTCTGTTAAGGTTTTACAGACAGTTCATCATCATCGCTTTGTTTCCAACACTTATCTTTTTCGCTATCCAAATTTTGACAAGACTTTTTTAATCGTCAAAAACAAAGCCATTAACTTCATTTGTCAAACTGTTAAATTATTAACTATTCCATTTATGTACCCTAGTTTGGAATAGGGAAGTTTTCTTTCTCTGTTGTGTAAAAGATTCTTATCCAAGAGGTAAGTCTTAACCTATTTTAACATCTAGTAAAGCTATTCAAAGTCACTTAAAATTCCACCTTTCATTTATTCCATTAAAGACTCCACACAAAATGCTTTCTCCAATTACTCTTACTATTCTAGCTTTAAAGTTTTAAAATAATAGGGAATTTTTTCATACTATCCATTTATTAAAGCCTTCCCATTTTCATAAAAGACAAACTTTCTCCATTTTTAATAATCCACAAGGGACACTTTTAAATTAGCTAAAACTAAAGTTTATTAAAAATTCATAATCTGATGAGCAAAAGCATGAAACGAAAAAAAATTAGGAATATAAATTTTTTAGTCACAATACTATGAAAGAAAAGAGGGTAAGCATCATCTCGAGGGAAAATGATTCATCCAATTTCATACGATTTCTCAACCACGCTATATAGCTCGCGAGCTTTTCAGAAGCTTTTCTCCATTCCAATACAAAACCAATAGCTTATGCATTTATCCACAGCCGTTTTGAGAAACAAGCAGAGAATGGGAATGTAAATGTTTGACTTGACTCACCTGACTTTTGTGTTCATTTCATATGAATGGAATAAGTTGAATGTAGAATGGGGTGAACAATTTTGTTAAAGCGTAATTATAGTGTTAAGTGTAATATTAACTAATTAATTTGACTTGTGACTTATTAAAGACTTTCTTGTCCTGTATGCAAGCGAGCAATAAAATAGGGGCAGAGGTCAAGATAGCTTTAGCCACGTGCATTACAAAATGCTAAAAAGACTTTACTATTTCATATTTACTGACCCAGCCATTATGTAGGAAGTAGTTGAATAAAAGTGCAATATAATCCCTCAAGTGTATTAAAATTTGATAATCCTTAGGTAAAAGGATATGGCAGCAAGCACTTCGTCACCAAGTGCATTGAAAAGTGCTACGACAGGAGTGACGGAGGAGGATCAGTTATCGCAGAGAAGGAGTGGCTCGCCGATAAGCCAGAAGAGCCAAGTATCGGATGATCCTGATAGTCTAGACCTGACAGGGCCTAACCCAACTAGGGACGCCTTAGCGGATGGAATAGTTTCTTTGCTGTCGCCGACTTTAAAAACATTGGATGAAGGCGTTCATGCAACAAAGTAATTGATTAGTAGAGAAAAATGTTGAATGTAAATGTAAAGTTGGTTCGGTTTTAATATGATTCCTTTAAACTTTAGACGCAGCCAGGAAGAACTCTCGGAACAAATTGCACTGTTGACTGACCAATTGAAGTTGATTTCTGCGGAACAGTCTTGTCCGATTGATTTGGACGGTTATGTTACACGATTAGGGACCATAAAGGCAAAAATTAATGTCATATCATCAGTTTTACATTCCGCACAGGTAAATAATTGACTATATTAAAATTCTATAGAAAGAAGTTGCATTAAAATTTAATTATTTTAAATAAAATTTAGGAACGCTTAAATAAAGTACATGAACAAGCCGTTAAAGAGGCGGCCCGTCGAAAGCCACTGTTGGAACCGTCTCCAGTATCATCTCCTGCGTCCGTATCTGCTTCAGGCGACAATAACCAAGAGGACAGAGATTCGGACAATAAGAAGCAGTGATTAAAGTGTAGTTGGTATAGTTGGTGCCAGTGATTGATAGAGTTATTGACTAATAATTTTGTGTTTGTAAGCTGTCATAGATGTGATGTGATGTTATTATACATTATAAGTTTGATGATTATGTGATTTTGTAACGTTGCTGTTTTCCTGTTCTGCCTAGAATTATGTATGCGAACTGATTATGTATTTTTAATAATGCGAACTATTTTAAGTTTAACTTAATGTTAGTAGCAAAACAATAATGGATACCCCGGTTATTCCCAATATCTCTGGCCTAACAGACCTAGTATATGAACCAGCAGAAGACTCATTCCTTTTGTTAGATTCTTTGGAGTCAGATCTCCCTAATTCTTTCGTGAATACTTCAAAAGATATCCTTTTTGCCCTGGAGGTCGGTTGTGGCTCTGGGATAATTTCTACAGCAATCGCTAAAAGCGATAAACTTTTAAATGAGTGTATTCCTTGCGTCTTCGCTGCCGACGTCAACCCGTACGCTTGCCTATTAACTGAAAAGACTGGAGAAAAAAATAACATTTTTGGCAGCAGTTTACACACTTTACTTTTGGATGGAAAGCATATTCATAGGAATCCGTTCAGAATGGAGTTTGACTTAATCGTCTGCAATCCACCGTATGTTCCCATTCAAGATGGCGAAAATCAAGAGGATGAGCAGTCTGGTATTCTTAAAAAATCTTGGGATGGTGGCCCTGACGGAAATCAATTTATCATTCCTTTCTTGAGTAATATAGGCCGACTTCTTAAAACAAATGGATGGCTATACATGTTGTTAAGTAGTTGGAATAACCCAGAGATGTTAGCAAACGATGTTGCTTTCCCTAATGGCTTAAGGGGAATTCAAGTAATGAGTCGCGTCGCTGGTAGAGAACGACTAAGTGTTTGGAAATTCCATAAATCAGTTTGACATTTTCTGCTTCATTTTGTGTTACCTGAGGTGTCTAATGTAGTCTATAGATTCTATAATTAAATAAAAAATCTTTCCAGGCACTAATGCATAAAAGTTTCATGTATCTTTGTATAGTGATGAAGCGTGAATAAAAAATATCGATGTTTGTATAGAAAGCATTTTTTGCGTATTTTAAAAAGTCAATAATGAAGTAAACTAGAAACTACTATAGTATATATATAGTTACATATAATATGTGGAAATAACTAGTGCAAAGGTGATAAGTATAGAATGTTTATCGAGGTGACCCGTGGTACTGATAGTCTATAGGTTTTCAACCACAATGTTAATGGTCATTGCTAATGGCCACTGCCACTCTCCTGGTTTAGGATTACTCCCTCCTACCACCCTCCATGAATAAATAAATAAATGGTCGACATTTGTGAATATGTTCGCTTTCGAGTTAAAATATTTAATTATTTTATTTTGGACTTGAGATCTGACTGCTCAAATCTATTCATTCTGGTTAACTTACAACACAATTCAGCTAAACAAAACACAACATTGAAACTCGCATCGATTTCATATTAATCTTTTAACTTTGCATAAGATATTTGGGACTACTAACTGGGATCGCCGGCAACTATGGCCGGTGTGGTTAAAATAATCTAATTACAGTATAAATGCACTGAAAACCCAAGAATGGTCTGGCTAACAAAATGTTATAAATTATGCATTACAATCAAATTAAAATCTACTATTATGTAACAACCATTAATTAACAGTTTACCATCTACTAAGCATTTTGTCTTTTTAAAGGAAGGTGAATAACTATTGTTTGTAGTTTGTAAATAGATTTTGTAATATCATTATTATTCCTACCTAACATTTATCCAAATGTTGAACGATTACTTTTAGAAACAGTTTCAGTTTTCAGTCAAATTCGTTGAAATTGACTATAGATTTTAATGTAAACAATATTTTTTCTTGGAGAGTATATTTGTTAGTAACATAAGCACGAAGAGCTAAGTGAATTTTATTTTCCAAATTTGATTAATCTGCTCTACTTAATGTAGG